>CM032401.1:14451507-14466405 GCA_019049475.1 Eueides isabella
CATTTGAGTTTTCTTTTAAAGGCTTTTCACGAAAAGTTAAAAACATCCAGACCCTTCCTTTTGAAATAGAATTGTATAATTGCAAATCTGCTAAATAAGTGCTTTTAGGCCTATATTAGTTCTAGAGGTTTTATTTACGAACGTTGGCTTAATGCTGAAAGTCCTTAACGGGGTTTTAGGAACTACTAGTTGTTTTGTTTACACTAAATCTAGAACAATCAAGTATTCTCTATTTATAATTTTATTGTTCTTGTAGGCAGTGATGATATTTAATAGTAGTTTAAAAGATCAGTGTTGTTAAAACTCAAATTATTTTTTAGCATATTGTACGCAGTTTTCGAATTATGCTATTTAGTATTTTTTATTAATGTTATTATAATTTGCTAAAAAGTTATATCGTACTATCGACTCGAGTGTTTATGTTATTGAGGCTCATAATATGTTAACATCCACTGATTATTGAAGACAAATCTAAGGCTTACCAAAAAAAAATACTGGTACATAATGTTGTTTTTATAAAAAAAAACTTCACAACGTACTATAATGTATAGGTTGGTCACCTGTGAATCCACCACAGGTCAGATCATGATAAGCCAACTCGGACAGAAATCCAGATTAATAGTTTATATTATAATATAAAAACGTTCACATTTAACCATAAACTATGAACAAGATAAATAAATAAAATCAATTTTATATACTTTTAACAAGTTCAATAGAACATCTTCACACTAAAAAGTTTTCAAGTTCATTAGTATCAAGTTTAAATTATCGAATCGGGCGTCAGAAAAGTCAAGGTAATGGATAAAAATAAGACTGCGTGTACCGGATAAAACCTTAGGAGGATTCTCTATCGACTGCAAGTCACGTTTTAAAGAAAAGCAATTTTAAAATATTTGTTATTGCTAATATTTTGTTAATATTTTTTATTGCTTATGCGTACCAAAATGAAACCGAGCAAAATTTTAACGGAAATTATCTACATTTGTTATTTAAATATGATGCTTTACAAATAATAGCCAGCAAAAATATATAATACATTTTTATGTTTATTCTTCAGAACGAATATTAAATTAAACTAAATATAAATTAATATAAATAAACTAAATCTTAAATTTTTATTAAAACTACAATATTCCGTGTTTGAACACAAAGCTTATCCAAATCTACAATTCTACTATTGGCATAAAATTGCTTTAATAAACATGTAATGTTTTTTTCATGGAAACTACAATTATTGTACAACGATTGTCACGACACTTTTAACCGTGTTATTACGAAACGAAAAATATTTCTACATTTTTTACTAGTAATTCGCTACAATGCATTGTTTAAATGTAAGAATCTGTATAGTTTCATTTTAAGCACTATGAAGCGTTCTGACTATAAAGACAATGTTTTTGGGTTCAATTTCCATTCAGTAATTAAAATAGTTAAATATATATCAGCTTGAACCATTTAATCGCATGAACGTAGACCGAACAGATCTAAATTGAATTTAAATTGTTGGGGACCCAATGATCTGTAAGGAGTTGACATTTTGGCTTTGCATAGAACAAGTATCTTCACTGTGCGTTCTAACCGCACAGTACGCCACAAGTTAATGTACCATCCACATCATCTGGACATGTGGCACTCTACTACTGATTGGTTTCGTAGGAATTCCTTCCACGCGCTACACAACTCTGGAACGGCTTTAGATATAGATACCTTCAAAAAAACACGACACACTGCTTTACTTTATATTATAGTTACATTGAGTCTACTTCCACCTCTAAGGCCGGCAACGCACCTGTAGCTTCCCTAGTGTACATGGGGCCGTGGGCCACGGTGATCATCGCCATCAGAGAACCCGTACGATCGTTTGCCTTATCTTATCCATAAAAAAAAATGCAAAAAGCTGTATGGTTTCATTTTAAGCACTATAAAGCTTGATGCCGTCGTGGTGCAGCAGAAAAGCATCTGACTATAAAAACACACGTCTTGGGTTCGATGTCCATTTAGGTCAAACATTTAATATTATTTATTTTATCTGCCCAAAAAAAATATTGCGGCCATGACTTTTGATACACAGCACATTATATATCGATAATTACGATGATAATGAGACAATGAAGTGGTTTAACATAATATTTCGTCTGCCTATATATGATACATCGTGAAATCATCGTGAAGCTATAAGAACAAGTTCAAAAGCGTTAAAAGCTTAAATTAAATAAATTGACGTTATTGAATGTGTATTATAATGAATTTGTAATGCGAGTAGTATAAAACTAAAATCTATTTAGAATACACTTCTTAACGTAGACATATTTTATTTGATTTAGATACTTTTCATATAAGAATTTACATTTATTATTCTTGTAGCAATGGAAAAGGGAATTTGAAATGACTTGTGAAATATATTTATGTGTGAGTTAGACGTGGTGTCTTAGCAGGAAACTGGGAGCCCGTAGGTGAGCCTAATCACCTACATTGGACGTGATGCTAGTTGGGTCCTAATGTTGCACTAGATTTATACTATATATACTATAATTTATTATTAACATTTATATACATATAAGCAAATATATATGTGCGTTGTATGTTTTATAATGTAAATTACATATTGAAAAAAAAATATTGCCAGAAAAGTTTAACATGCATAATACTCAGTGAAAACAACTTACTTATATTTAGAAATAACTTCTATTATGTGAACAAGACATATACATGAATGACTTGTCAAAAAGAAAAGAATTGAATATCAATTTTGGAAGGAAATATTTACACTAAAAGCCACTCATCATCATACAAGTGTGTTGTTGGTTTGAAATAAATTTGTGGGATAATAGCAAAAGAAATAAATGGTAAAGTGGTTACCTCGATCTTGCCTATAGCGATCGATATGATAAAGATATAAAACAACATAAAATTGTATTTTACAATAACCGTGTACAATTTTTGGTGGTATTTGATTTATCGTAAATATTCGTAATAAAAATGCCATAATATTAGTATTTCTTATGTAATCTTATATCGATTTTTATTAGAAACTTAAGACAACTTTTAATATTTTTTATAGTAAAAAGTTTTTTATCAATAATATAAGAAATTTGTCATTATTTTTATTTCTTTGTATAGTTTTACAGTACAAATATATAGAATAAGGCGAACTGCGGCGTTAAGTTTCACCACTCAACTTGCAATCCAACTAATTCGACGAAAAGTGGGGGATGAAATTGTGACAATGAGAACGGAGTGTCTTAAAACACACACACTGCGTTAATTATATATAATTACATTTTGTAATTCCTTACAGGAAATAATAATTATTTATTATTATGTGTATAAAATGCATGTAATGTATAACACAGTACATGCTCCATGTGCCTTAGACCTGAGGATTTGCAAGTAAAGGCTAATAATATGAACGATCCGCCACACCAATGTTCAATTTCATTATTTTGTGAGATAAATGTGTACAATCTATCAAACTCTTTAGTTATAAAACTCTTATATTTCTTAAGTCTCGTATGATAGAGTAACTTTACAGATTAATTATATGTCAAAAATAACTTAAAAATAAAAAAAAACAGTGGCAAATTATTGTAACTGAGTATTTTTTCCTTTGTATTGGACGTTCTCACTTGCAAAATATATTTTGGTTACTTTGGTGAATTTAGCAAAAACCTTATGCACGATCACTAGTAATGTCTTTTAAATGCGTTGACTTAGAAGATGAGATATATGATATAGATTATGGATATTTGATATAGATTTCTATTCGTCCTTAAATCTGGTAGACGGACAGTACCGGACAAGATTAAGTAACCTATAAAGGCTTCAAAGGCTTTTCGTGATCTTAAAAAATATAGTTAAATACCTAGTAAAGTAATTATCATTTAAGATTGCAAATGTATTTCATATTGTCAGCCCTCACAATGGGAAAAAACGATTTATCCATTAGCGTCACATGTTTGCTGCAATCATGATGCTGGCGAGTATAAATCATCAACCGATATTTATATATCCACGTAAACAATGTACTGTGAAATTATTTATATTGTCTACTGAGAGTCTATCTTCAATTAAAATATTGTGAAATTACTCATCTTCAGTTAAAAGTATGGAATGTATATAGGAGGGTGGTATGAAAAGTTTCCGACCTAACAAAAGATTATTTTTTTATTGTACACTATTCACTCAAACGACTGTTACATAAAAACTGCGCGTCCAAATTGGCTGAAATATGGTGAGTAACTGTCAACAGATCAGTCGAAATTCAGTAGCTATTATTTACAAGTGCTGTCATCTTCAGGTAAAGTTCGGAAACTTTTCAGATCACTTATGTTAACTTCATTTGAGATTTTATGTCCCAAACATAAAATATACTCGATCACTAGATCATCGTATATAAAAATTGCAAAATATGATATAACTTAATATTTTATATATGATATAATATTATTAAAATAAGTTATTTGGTTATGAATCTGAACGAAAGTGTATCAATTATTACTGTGTTGTGATGTTGATCCTTTTACAGACATTTTTATTTCAAAAAAATATAAATATCGAAAAAAACAACTTTCATTGACGGCTAGGAAATTGAATATTGGGAACACCAATAAAAACGGGATTAATATGGAAAATGTGTCGTTAAAAATTGAAATTGTATTATCATTTAAGTAAGTAGTATAATGTAATTACAAACTTTTTTTTATAAAAACAAATATGAAGGCTAAAATCAAATACAATATGTTTTTTTTATTTATAGATTGCTTTAACAATGCTGAAATTAAAACGAAATGCTGTTCATAGATAATATTTATTTTTTATAACTTTTAATTTATGTTTGGAAGTTTGGACATAATATTCATATATGGGTAAGACTTAATTAATTCATTTTAATAGTTTTAATATTATATTGTTAAGAGCTATTTGAAGCGAACTTGAGAAAAAATATTATACTAATTTCAAAACATAATCTGTCGATATATTATCCTTATAATACCTTCTAAGGATTCCCGTACTTAGCGGTATAGACTGAGAAGACCTAGTATTAAAGAATAAATGTAAAAACAAACACTATTTTAGTAGCACAATGCAGTTCCTTTAGGAATAATTAACGGGATAATAGACAAACACAACTCCAATATCGTAATGTCCTCAATTTCTCCCTCTCTCAATCTTAATTATGTGGCTGCACAAATTTTAATATTAAGATTTTACTTACTTTTCAATATCACAAATTCTAACTTCACGACGACCACGACTCGTCATCTGTCAATCTTTAAAGCTATACAAATGAGACTATAATGTATTTCAAATTTCAATTAAGGTGTATAAAAAACTATTGAGCCTGTCTGAAGCCTTACATTGCACTGAAATCATTTAGAAATAAAGAATAAGTAATAACTGTGTTTATCTGAAACTTCTTATTAAATGTTGCTGACCTTCATCATCACTACTCACTCAGATATATATTTGATGAACGACTTTTAGCAATGTGCCGTTTCTTGATTTGTCTAATTTTATTAGTAAAGGCGTTTATAAAGAATGATGACGTGCGCAGAATTTTGTAATATTATAATTATATATTTTATAATTTTACTTGTCTGTTACATACACTACACACTTATAGTGTTTACTTTGTCAAATGGCAATTCCTAACCATCCAGTAATTTTGAAATCAGTAAAATATTTAAATGAGTAAAGCCGTTATGAAGAGTAAGATGTCAAACATACCTATAGTAGAATAATGACGTGTGAAGAATTTTATGATACAATGTAACAAAATAGATAGAAAAAGCAAAAGAATAAAAGAAAAGAAGATATCACTAGCTCTGTACTACATCTAGCGATTGATCAAGGGCGATAAATAGAGACAATTTTAAAAACAGCTTCCTTATTCTACGTGACTTGAAACTGGCAAGAATTCTCGTGAACGCGACGATCCGGGACAGTGAAGTGCTTGCCTCTAATAAGTTACAATTAGCTTAGAGCACGGTTGGAGATAACAAAGATAATCTAGAAAATGAAATTAATAATTAATTGTGTTAAGAATATGTAACAAGTGCGTTTATTTGTTTCAGTTGTTTCTGTGTGTTTTTTTTTATTCACTACAGGCCTTAAATAATATAAAATAACTCATATTATATTTGATTTAAGCTTTTATATTTGTTTTTTAACGCAAAAAATATATATATGTAAGTAAATATTACGTGCAAATATACAATATTACACGTGTACGTGTAGACGTGTGTTAAAATTCCGATACGCTAAAAAATGTATAAGTTTTCTTGATTAATACTTTTATTTCCTAAATTTGGATTAACACTTCTTAATAGTAAAACTATGCTGTTTTATTTAATACAAGTCATAGAGAATCTTTTACTACATGCTGTGTTTTTTTCATAAAAAATGTTTTTTGAAAAATGTATTTGAATTAAAAGCAAATTGTCAAATTATTCACAGCGTCTTTCTTTATTAACTTAATTGATATTAAAAGGATAATGGTAGGTGAGGGTCTACTTACTAATAAAATTAATCAACTAATTTAGGAGTCAATTATGAAAGGTAAGTAATTATTTTCTCTTAGTAAATATAATTATATGACGCTAGTTCGAGTATGTCAAACATGGCCTGGAGGATAAAATATCTTTTTGAAGATATATTTAAAAATGTTTAAAAATAAATATTTGTCAAGTAAGTCGGTCATACATACAAGAAGCTACATATAAATTTCAGGGTTGTAGGTCAACGGAAACTTATAAAAAATTTATCCAATGATAACAACTGCAACAAAAATTGTAATAATTAAAAAAGTTATTTACCGTAATAAAAATAAATTATATAACTAAACAATATAAAAACAACTATAAATGGTAATTGAATCCCGTCGTAGCGCAGGGACACAACCGTGTGACTGTAAACACAACAGCTTGTGGTTCTATTCCTACTTCAGGAAGTGAAATAATCGCTATGATGTGATTTTTTTTACAGAAACAGTAATTCTAATTCTGATGTGTCGAAGTTCGAACTTAGTGGACCTTAAATCTACGCGTCTTGGAAACGCTCCTACCTTTAAGCCACACTTTTCTCGTTAAGCTTGTCGACATAATTTAAAAAATACAGTTAAATGAAGCTTACAAACTCGTTGCACGCCGCACTCGTTTTGTATGAAATCACATATAAGCTTATCAAAATTTTATGTGAAATATCTTTAACTTTTCAATTTTCGTATTTTAATAAAAAGATTGAAAATTAACTGGGCAAATTGCACCAATTCCGACTGAGCCATTTTAGCCACCAACAGTAAAACCTATGGCCACATTTTATTTAACCAAAAAGAAGTCATTTTTAAATTTACTATACAATAAAACAGCGGTTAGACTACATTATTTAAAGTAACGTATATTTTCTTATCTAGCCTGAACCAGTTTAATCCAGAACGAAACCTCAGCTTTTATATCAAGAACAATCAGTGTTGATTCTGGCGCGAACTGAACTTAAATGCTCCACTTAAAAAGACAGATGAAGTATCATTACGAGAAATGCAGTGGCACCGCTAAATTTTACTATTTTCAAGAAAATGTCGTACTTCTTCAAGGAGCTATAACCAAATAACAAAATCCATTCTTTAAAACAAAAACTAAAATAGCAATTTATACATTCCTTTTGTTTCAAAATCTATTTATTTCTTTATCTTACTTTTGAGATATTCTATCGTAGTATTTTTAAAAACTTGTAGAGTGATATTAATAATATGCAAATTTTTTTTTGTTATTTGTGTGCTACGAGAAGTAGTACTCGGTGTGAGCTACGAATTGTTACGTTGATGCTACGTTATATGCTACGACATACTTTACAATATTTTTAAGGATTGCTTTTAACAAGCTAAAGGCTTTTCCCTTAGTATAAAGTAAGCCTTTCTCACTTAACCAAATTTGCTAGACATTCTACATCGACCGGCGGATCTTATGCCGCACTTTGTGCAAGACAAACCAGAATGTAATAAAAAAATATAATTAATTCCCCAAGTAGGAATCGAATCTACAACTTAGAGGTTATTTAATACACCACTGTCACCGATAGCACTAACAAGTAAAAATAGAGCAACTAAAACATAATTTAAAATTTGCTGTAATGTAACTACAATATTACTTACTCCATAGTTTGAAAGAATCCATGCATTATTGCGAAGTTGGATCAACTGTTTTTTGTTGCATGAATATTCAACGCAGGTCGTTAATGTGGCACTCTCAAGTTAGAGGAATTCCTTCTCGACTACAGTTTTCCTGAAACAAAAAATGGTTCTGTTCGGAACTAGTATCTTTAGCGATCATTCTTAGACTTCAGTAAATTCAAGCACGAACTAAGTTAATTGCTCTTTACATTCTTTCAAAAGGTACGACAGGGTATTAATTAAAATAATATGTCTTGTACTTTATGTTATAATGTTACATTAATTATATAGATTTTATTTATTTAATTTGTAAATTGTATAAGAAAGTAAAGAGCAATTATAATTTGATGTTTATAAATTATATTTTTTACAATATTTAAGCAATATATATAATATATATATATATATATATATATATATATATATATATAATATATATATAATATATATGTATTATATATATATATATATATAGATATATATCTAGATATTATTATATATATTTATATAATATATAGATATATATATATATATATATAATATAATTTGTAGCTTATGCTCTTATTATCATAAGTATCACCTCATATTAAAAATTCTATGTATATTACAAATAATAGTAATATTTCATTTTATATTTAAATTAAAATTACCTCACGCTTTAATCAATGAAGTATAACACTTATAAATAACAGATGTTTATTATATCTATTTAAAAGTATTATACTTCGTGATTAAAGCAAAAATCGATTTAATGAAAATATTCCTCAACAAGATATTTAACTTCACTTATTTAACATCTTTGTTTTAATCAATTCAATAAGTATTTGCGAATATAAAAAAATATAATATTCTCGAACGTACAAATCATATATTGTTTTAATAACTGATATCCTTCATCTCTCTCTCTCTCTCAGCTTCACGCTGTATCCCGCACGAGGCAGGGTAGGAGATGAAACCGGGAACTTAGTGTTAAGACACTCCGTTCCACTTCCATTCCCCACTTTCCGCCGAAGTTGAGGCATTGCGTGTTGACCGGCGGAACTCAACGCCGCGCTTTGCCTTATTACCAGAGCGAAGAAATGAATATTAAATATTTAAATTGAAAATATTAAATATTTCATTTTCTCGACCGGGATCGCGCCCAGACTTAGTGGATATCAGCGCTTTTTATTATATATTTATTTGAGGCCTGTCGTGCCGCTGTGCCACGACAGGCCTCAAATAAATATATAATATGGATAACTGATATCCACTAAGTAAAAAAAATACATCGAATAATATTAAAAAAACTGAACTTATTACATTAAAAATAATTGGTAAAGTTAAAAATACCGTTTTATGAAGATTAAAAGTAAATTTGTAAACTTAAAAACTCAGTTTTAAAACATATATTGCATCAAATATTAGGAGTAATACTATTGAAAAAATAATAAGACCAAGAAAAAATAAATAATAAGTAGTTAAAAAAGCGTCAATATTTAACATTTCCTTAGGAATTTATGTATATGGGAAAGTAAATCATGAAATGAAAAACACGGTTTTCATTTCATGAAACACAATCTGTTGCATAAATATTCTTTGTAAAATATTGTAAAAAAGTTATGCCTGTCGTGGCGCAGCGGGTTATGGGTTCGATCCCCGGTCGAGGAAATGAAAATTTAATATTTTCAATTTAAATATTTTTACATTTTCGCTTTGATAATAAGGCAAAGGGCGGCGTTGAGTTCCGCCACTCAACAGCAATGCCTCAAATTCGGCGAAAAGTGGGGAACGGAAGTTGATGGAGTGTCCTAACACTAGGTTTCCGGGTTTCCTCTGTCTACCCTGCCTCGCGGGATACAGTGAGAAGCTGAAAAAAAAGTTATTGCGTATAAATATAATATTACCAAAATATATTTAGCACTCACTTTAACAAAATAATGAACAAAAAATGTTGTAACAACTTTAAGCTGTTGATCTGCGATCTTTAAGTTTGAAATAATATATAAAAACGTGTATAGTGGCTCAAAAGGTGATGAATATCGATATATATACTATATATCGATTTTCACATTGTCATTTCAGTGCTTTGAAAACGCTTCAAAGTTTATATTATAAAATATAAACGAATAAACTTTATCATTTTCAAATTTACTTATAGTAAAAAGTGTATATGTTTGAATTCAATAAACATAGATATAAAAAGCTCTTTACCTCTGAAATGTTTTTAGAGACTTTTTATTAAAAAATTTACAGCAAACTTTCCGAGTGCAGCTCGAAATGCTTTGATGGTTCTTCTAACTGACTTTACACCTAATGCGTTTGGTTGTTATGATAACGCTTTGCAAATTTACGATGTCCCATATAATAACAAGTTTAATTTATGTAGAAGCTACTATTAGAAAGTTTGCTTTTAGCCCAGAATGTATATAGACCGTGTAACTTTATCTCGCGGATATAGGCAATAGTTCCCACATGAATATTAAGTAATAAGGTTTAGAAAATCAGTTCTGGTTCCTTACTTGCAATGTTTCATTTATTTATTAGACTTTAATAAGATTTGGTGAAATTTCTGTAACAATATTTTACTTAGAGTAAGAATATGACGTAGTGTAGCTTAAAAAAATCTCTTAAAAATATCTCAGTAAAATTGTAAACAAAATTTGTAAAAAGTTATTTTTTATAAAATTTCTAATATATCAAGAAGTATGGCGGACTTAATTTTACTTTACTGCATATTGAAAACGTCACAAAATGCATTTGCATGTTGAATGCATAAAATTAAAGTAAAGTGGTTACGTTGTGGCAAGAAGTGATATTAGACGCATTCTATCTCAACTGTCCTGTTATCTTTTATAACATGACAATGAATATACTGCCACAAGAGAGCGATGTAAAGAGATCGTTCAACGTGAAAAATGATCTAATACTGAATTGAATGATAAAGTAGTTTTCAGATTTCTCTGACAAAGAAAATTTTACGTTATTGTATAAAATATATCTAAATAAACGAAATCAAATAAAAGTTATTATTTTTTTCTTTCCTGCATACATCACATAGTATTCAGAGAGAACTTGGGAACTTAGTATAAGATCAGATCAGAAGATCAAATCCACAACCTGTCGCGTTTACAGTCAAACGCTTGTGCCATTGCGCCACATCAGGCTCATTTAGCAAGCCTTTATTATTTTATAATGTTTTAAATATTTGTTTATATTATTGTTGTCGAACTTAAGCAAAATCATTTTTTTTGAGACTAACACACTTAACTACACACTTTTAGAGTATGAAATACGAAAATAAAAAATAATCCAAAAAAGTTATGTAAAGTTATACGTTTGTTCATAAAATTTGACATTAAGTTTTTCGAATTGTTTTTTTTTTTGCTATAATTCCTTATTGTGCGGCTGTATTTAACTGGATCAGTCTGTTTATTCACTCATCCTATTATCCGTTTATATATTACCCTTAGCGATATCGTAAATTTGCCGTACGTAGCTGGTATCGTGGGAGCCCCGTGGGCCCTAAGTTATGTTTATTCCTAGCAAACAAGATTTAACTATGTACTTCAATAAATGCACATTAATGATGAACAACAGGATAGTTTTATGTGATCAATAAGTTTTATTTAACATATGCATCATTAAAATATTTCAACAAATTGCAAAATAATAATCGTGTGAGGATTGAACTCACAACATGATGCTTCCCGTTTATACTTTTGTGCCGCTGCGCTACAGTAGGCCTCATTAAGAATAGTAGTATGTAAATAAAATCGTATGAAAATGTAAACTAGAAACTTAATTGTCTATGAAAACATAAATTCTCTATATTGAAAGATTTATTGTAAGTTAAAGTTTGGTTATAAATTTACATAGTTCTACCTTACAAAGAACAGTGGCCTTTGGGGATCGTGGAGCTGAAAACAAAATGCTTAGTTAAGATCGCTTTTTGGTATAGACATCGTGTAAATTTTGCTTGCAATAGCCATCAATAGATGGAAAGAATAAAAGCTTTTAAGCTTAAGCTTGTAACTTCGATTTAAAATATGTAATAAATATTCATATATTAAAATCGAACATAGAATACCTATTATATTTATTATGTTTTTATAATGATGTAATATTACTAGTTTGTAGGTGTTTTGCCTGCTATGTGTTGGAGATTGATAGATCGCAAAGGAGATGGACAATCTCTAGTAAAATATACATTTTTTTTTCAGCTTCACGATTTATCTTACACATGGCAGTGTAGGCATAGGGAAACTTGTAAATCTAGTACTAAGAAACTCTTTTCTCGTTTGTTTCCTTGTTCTGCAAGTCCCGCTTAATTGAGGCAATGTGTTTGCGTGACGTATCTATACGAAGCGAAAAAATGAAAGTATTAAATGTTACACTGAAATATATATTTTTCGAATAAATGACATATTGATATTTTCATTTCCTCGTTTTAGCAACGAGGCGTGGCGTGACGTTGAAATCTGATACTCTGACAATCTGACGTTGGCTTAATGCTGGAAGTCCTAAACGGGTTTAAGGAACTGCTAATTGTTTAAATGAAAACACTTTAACCGGATTATTGCGTATATTGAATGATAAACATTTTTGGGAAACCCGACGTTGAACACTCTACAGTAGTCTGTGGTCACGGGTAGACACGGTTGAGTCAAAAACATTTTACAGTCGATATCCGTATATATATATCTATATATATTATATATATATATATATATATATATAGATATCTATATAATATCTATATATATATTATATATAATAGATATATATATATATTATATATAGATATATATATATATATATATATATATAATATAGATATATATATATATATATATATATATATATCTTATATATATATCGATATATAGTATATAATATATATATATTATATATGATATATTATATATTATATATATATATATATTTATATATATATATATTATATATATATATATAGTTTTATGGTAGTGATATAATTACACCACTAATAATACCCCACCCATAAAATCAACTTTACCATTTATTTTCCAAGAATTAACCCTACAGCATTTGTTTTGTAGGATAGTGTTTAGCTACTATGCTATTTTTAGGATACACCGTGAAGCTTAAATAGCTAATATCTTTGATTTCGCAGTCAATTGACATTATAAATGAAACAAATTCAGCCGGTATAATCGCAAAATTGAAAAATTAATAACAATGATAATATTTATTATTTAACCAATTATAAATTGCTACAAATTTCCTATGATAGATACAATATATTTCATGATTAAGAAGTGAACGAAATAGCGAGCGTAAGAGTATCGTACATTTTTGAAACCTGCCTCTTGGAAATTTTATAATCTGTGATCATCAGGTCCATCTATGATCTACCCACAGGGTAAGATAACAGATGGACCATGATAGAAATCCATATTGAGTAATGAAATGTGGACAAGATAAAATAAATAAAACAATTTTACTATTTTTAACTAGTCTGTAGAACATCTTCACACTAAAAAGTTTTCAAGTACATTAGTATCACGTTTAAAGTATCTAATCGAGTCGCTTGAAAAGTCAAGGTAATGGATATAAAAACAAGACTACTGTTCCGGATAAAGCCTTAGGAGGAATCTCTATCGACTGCAAGTCACGTTTTAAAGGGAAGCGCAATTTAAAATTTTCCTCATTTATTGCTTTCGCTGCACCCAAAATGAAACTGAGCAAAACTTCAACGAAAATTATCTGCATTTGTTATTTAAAATATATTATACATAAAATTCAGCAAAAAAAAAAGCTTTTATTTTGAATGCAAATCAAATGTTTTAAAATAAACTTCTTGCGCATAATTAGTTATGCAATTTATTTCAGAACGAAAGTAAAAATAAACTAAATCTTTAATATTATCCTAAAAAAACTTTATTAAAACTTACAATATTCCATGTACGAACACAAAGCTTATTCAAATCTACAATTTGAATATGGCATAAAATGCTTTAAAACATGTGATGCCATTTTTTCATGGAAACTACAATTATTGTACAACGTCACATTGTCACGAGACTTTTACCGTGTAATACGAAACGAAAATTGTTTTACATTTTTTACTAGTAGTTAGCTACAATGCGTTGTGTAATGTAAAAGCTGTATGATTTCATTTAAGTACTATGAGCTTGATGCCGTCGTGGTGCAGCAGAAAAGCGACTGACTATAAACATAACGTTTTTGAATTCGAGGTCCATTTAGGTCAATCATTTAATTTTATATTTTCTGGCTAAAAGGAAATTGCGGCCACATCTTATACACAACACCTAATGTATCGATAGTTACAGAGATAGAATATATAGGCAGACGGAACATTATGGTTAAGACATAAGTTCGGCTGCCTCTATAGCCTGTATATGGGGGATACAGCGTGATGCTCTAAGAACAAGTTTCAAAACCGTTTAGAGATTAAATACAAGAATCCACACTCGAAATCCAATTAGAATTAAATTGACGTTAGTGAATGTGTCTTATAGTGAATTTCATGAAGCCCAATACCATAAACTAAAATCCATTAGAATACACTTCTTAAGTAGACGTATTATTTGACTAAGTACTTTTCCATATAAGCATTTATATTTTAGTATTCTTGTAGCAATGAAAAGGGAATTTAAAATGGCTGTTGAAAATATATTCAGTCGTGTGAGTTGGACGTGGTGTCTTAGCAGCAAACTGGGAGCCAGTAGGTGAGCCTAATCACC
>CM032402.1:0-268100 GCA_019049475.1 Eueides isabella
CTTCTGGAATCAGTGGGAATGAATCTGCAGGCTCTTGCGCAAAATTAGCCGTCCAGTGTGGCAATTTGGATCACTTTTCTATTTCGGCCCAGGATCTGTTGTCAATCATTTGGATGTGTCATGGTCTAAATTTTGGAATATATCAAAATCCCAGAAAGGTAAGTTCTATGCTGCGATTCAACCTAATATCCCCAGGCGACCATGGTTTTACTCTCAAAAAATTATTGAATGGAGGATAATATCGACCATATGTCGCTTGCGCCTTGGACATGCGTGCACACCTGTACATCTAGCTAAGATCATGGTCAGGGACCACTTACTGTGTGAATGTGGTCTGGACGATGGTTCCCCTTCTCATATCCTTTTTACATGCCCCAAGTTAATCCATCCCATATATGATGTCCTTCCTCACAAAAATCCCCGTCCCCTTAATGTTCAATGTTTGTTAATGTTTGTGTTTAGTCCATTATGTAAATTTTTATGTAAACATATTAGATATAATAATATAAAATTGTAGACTAACACCTTTGTATTATATATTTCTTATTACTAACCCTGTGTGTACATAATGTATATATTTATTCTAATATATGTATTTTTGATGTGAAACATCTATAGGCTCACTTGTAAACCGAATTGTTGGCGTGGCGACGCTTGCCGTGGCGACGGGACGCCACGCTATCTATACTAATATTATAAAGAGGAAACCTTTGTATTTTTGTATGTTTGTATTGAATAGGCTCAAAAACTACTGGACCGATTTCAAAATTTCTTTTACGATTACTTAGAGGGACTCTTCCGAATCCGTATAGGCTATATTTTATCCCGGAAAATAGATAGGATTTTTTGTGGTAGTGAAAATTGTGGAGTAAGGGAGTAAGTCGACGAAAAAACTGCCGTATGTTAACGTTTCTCGCGAACGCTGCCTAAATGGTTAGAGATGTATGGTTGATTTGTATAGAAAAGTTGTAGAACTCAATAATGTCTACAAAAAAGTCCACAATAGTATAAACCAAACATTTATATTTTAGCCATTATAACCAATTTTCCATAGAATAAAAGTAATTAAAATTATTAGCCTAAGTTTATTGATCATATTATCGTCAAATATTAATCCTTATCCAAATAAACTATTTATTGAGCAAGATTGTTTCAATAGCTATAAGTTACTTTTTATTTTATTCTAATCGGACAATCCATTCAAAAGATATTACGAATTTAAAATTGTAATTGGTATTAAAATGAATGATGGCCGCCGGCCGATATATGTCGCACGGCGAAACCGCAGGGGAGGGGGTGCACATCTATGAAGCAGGTTGCCTCGGCGCGAGACGTCGTCACGCTATACTGAGGTATTTAATTCCTGTAATAATATTATCTTTTATGCATATTACTTGTACATACACGATGTTTCACATCTGCCAGGCGTCCCATGACAGCTATTTTTTTTGTTATAGGTGAAGGCAATTTTTAAATACATCTTCTTTTTTTAATATGCATTCTCATATTTTGTAATATTATTTTTTCTGCCGTGCAACCTCCTTCGTGTCTTCTCCATTCAACTTGACATTGGCGAAGTGATATGCGCTCAACTGGCATGCTCGGAACGCCATAATTATAGAACCATACCATAAAGATAAAGGATTGTAACAAATATCCTTTGATATTTTACGAGGCATAAGAAGCGACCTTTGCTTAAAAAAATATTCCTTTTTGAAAGCATAGAATATATAATATGAAAATTGGGTACTATACTGATAATCATCAACTCAAACATCAACAGTTATTGGGTCCACGCAGTTTTTTTAACTCAAGAACTACGTTAAAAAAAAAGGCGTGGATCCAATAAATGTTTACTTTTGTAATGTATATATTTTTATGTATAGTTTATACTAAACAATGTCTATGGGTCAAACAAGAAAGTGAACAAACAAAACGAAATTTATCATTTCATGAACTTGAAATATTTTGACCACAAGTCAGTTACTTAACAAAAATGATCATAAGACATCAGAACTTGAAAGGAAATCAAAACTTAGCATCATCGTTCTCAGATGGTACTACCGAGATTATTGAATTTAACCAACATAATCTAACAAACGCCAGCTGCGGCCGTCGCTTTGAAGTAAACGATCATTCGCTCCTCTATTTACTCAGCGAGCGAGATAATGGTGTATTTATTAAATGAAAAGGTCTTATTGATACCACCTTTGAATCCCTGATTTGTTTCATTCCATCTTATTATCGGATTAAGAGCTTTTTCTGCAAAGTGCTCGGAGTTGGTCCGCAAATATTTTCGCCTATTTTGGTTTGGTGTAATCTGTGTAATCTCTTGTCTATAAATCTTTTCAATAGTTACGGTCAGTAAGCAAAGCTTAAATTCTACTTTAATATTAATTAAACAGATCTGATTAAATCATATTTCTATTTTGAAAATAAATATAGAATATAACGAGAGCTTTGTGGGTTAAATAGTGTATGATGTTTACTTTACAATAACGTTTAAGTTTAATAACGTTTACAGGTAGGTACAAGAGGCGACATATATAATTGTACTAAATCTCGTTTGTCGCCCAAAGAAATATCTATATTTTCTAAGCTTGTATACTATATCTATCTATCCACACGGCGCTCTACGCCTGGTGATCGAAGAGTTATATATTTATAAACACTAGCAGTTGTTATAATATACTCGTAGCAGCCACCCATAGCTTTGTTTGTCTGGACTTTTAACTAACGTAAAATGATAAATACTGTTTAATCATTACCATAAGAATTTTGAGAAGTTATAAACCAGGCACTTTAATTCGTCCGTATCAGCATTGATTATAGATGTGCCTATATACACCCTCTACCCCAGAATATCAGGAGGTGAGATTATGACTTTCTTAAAAAAGCATTTCGTTGTATTTATGAACTCGTAATACAGATTCTATAAAATGTGATGACGATAAAAACATAACTTAATATTATTATTAGACATTTTAATACTCATACTAAAAGTTGCAATGTAGGTTTTTTTCTTTTTGCATAGTGTGTACTTTTAAAAAATCACCATATCGTTTGTTGTTTTATTAGTTAGATAGTTACGTCGAGGTAGATGTAAATAATTATGTGTAAATACTGTGTATTGCCCTACGACGATAAAGTACTAAAATTAATATTTTATTCAGCTTCAAACCTACCTTACATCCTGCACATGGCCGGCTAGGCCGAAGGAACTTGGTAACCTGGAATTGAAATGCTCCGAATTTGAGAGATTGTGTGTTGAGTGACGGAACTCAACGCTACGCTTTACTTTGAGTGTGCAGAGCCAAGAAATGAAAATATTTAATATTCACTTCCTCAAGTGGGAATCGAACGCACAACCTGACACGTTTACTTAGTTAGTGAGCTTAGTCTTACGCGTGTGTTCCTGCGCTATGAAATGCCCTCAAATAATACATTCAAGTTTGAAATATTCATATTAATCCAGCTACATATATTTTATGTAATTACGTATTCTTTATTAATATTACTTTTATTTAAAATTTATTATAAATAAAAATACTAGCACAGTATTCTTTTTTGCCCTTTTTTAAATAAAAAAACATACAAACACATTTCTTAGTGTACGAGTATATACAGAAATAGTACTAGAACTGAATATCATATATCAAAACGTTCCATTAACAATAGAGATAATCAGTCAAAGTATTAAATCGCCAACAATTGGAAAAGATAAGAAAAGGAAAAAAAACCTTCTTTAACTTGAAACGGGTCTGTCAGAGAAACTTTTAGTTCCTCAGTTCGGTAAGTTTTCACAAATGGTATGTCCATTGATAATACGTTAACGAACAAATCGACCGTGACGTGCTGTAGAACTTATCGTTTTCTGAACTGGGCTTATTTTTGTATACCATTTTAGTTTAGTGTTTTCTCCGTATTTATCTGGGAAAGTTTTTCATTTGAGGTAATCATTGTAGTATTTGATAGTTTTTTAGTTAGCGATGGGATTAATATTCTGTTTATTTAGAAAACTAAAATACATATCTCTTTAAGCTTAGTAAATTGTTACGCTCGAAATCAGTATGACATATTTTACTGTTTTCTTTAATAAAATTGAAAAAATAAAGTAGAAAAAGAGTGGATACTTTTCATTTTTCACATTTTTTTATATTTTCATTAATACATATTAAATATTCAACACGCAATGCCTCAAATTAGGCGGGAAGTGGGGAATGAGAGTGGAACGGAGTGTTTTGACACTAGGTTCCTAGGTTCCCTCTGCCTACCCTAACATGCGCGGGATACAGCGTGAAGCTGAGTAAATATTTATATATAAAGAATAAAATTAAATTAAATACTTCTAAATGTACTCGTACTCGTGTCTAATCTTCCATATGTACTCGTATATACCTAATTGTATATTAAATACTCGTAACAACTTACTTGTAGTAGTTTTTAAGCCAAAGCAATACAAAAGTGTCTAAAACATTTGGAAATGAGTGAATGGATTTTACACATTAAATGTAATATTCAAAGAATATTTCCTTTAAACTATAAAGTTCATGCAAACTCTGTAATTAATTTATATTCCGAGCACTTTTGGTTATAAAGATTGAAGTAACGTAGATGAAATGCTAAAAGCGACCGGAACAGCTTCAGTAGGCGTCGGCTATGCCCACTAATTAACAGCCATAATTCAATAGGTACATATTTTCATAATTCTTATTATTCACATGTTAGTTTAAAGAAGAAAAATGTTTTTAGTGAACTAATTGTTTTAATTCACTTGGATAGAGACAAGAGAAAAGGTATTGTAATATTTTCTTATTGACATTTACTTTATAAAATTTATTAAAAGTAAGGAAATATTATTGTACAAGTTAGCTAGTTTAGTTTCAAAACAAGTAATTTTACAATACTACTACATACTACATGTTTCCAATATGCCATACAAATGTATAAATATACACTATAGTATGTATAATGTTTAATTGTTAATGAGAACTATGGTTAGACACAGTCACGCACTTAGTTCGTTCGAGGAAGTGCAGATTTGAATGGTTATTTTTTTTTAAAACACAGATTCAATGAAACTCGTGAGTCGGCATTATTATTCTTTTTGTTAGTTTTAATAATTATGATATCTATCTCTTGTAGTTCACATTCGAGACATCGTATATTAAAATGGTGAATTTAAAACTAAACAACTTATAACGTACTATAACTTAGAATTATATTTTTTTTATACCTATTGTGATACAACACAATTCATTTGTTTTAATAAGCATATATTTATGGTGCTGTTATTATTTGTTGCAACACGCCGTATATGTATGTAAAATATCGTTTCATTATTGCCCTATGTCAATACATATAGTCTAGAAAATATTTACTATCTGAACGTACATTATTATACATATTTCATACAATTAATTAACCACCATTAATATCTAAGTACGAGATAAGAAGTAAGTTCTTGGTTAACAATAATTCTACAATTATGGAGCTTAAATAAAAATATTATTATGTGTACTTATATTGCTTCTACTACATTTTTCTTGTTTTGTAACATTTTAAAGCAGAAAATCTTACATCGATACAATAATAGTTCGACGGTAAATTGAAACTCGAGCTTGAGGCTAGAATTGGCATGTTTGATCATCAAACAAAGCCATTTCAGAGCATTGGAGAACGCTCGTGAAATACTCCGGAAAGTGAAAGGCTTATCCATTTATAAAATATACACATTGATTAGGAATTTTATGTTGTTTATAGAGTAAGATAGAAAGTTACTTCTGTTTATAATTACCACAAAATTATTAATAGAAATTATATATTTAAATAAAAACAAGTAGATTTTATAACTTAAATGTATTTCTAATATAATACTTTTAAGAAACCTAAACAGCGTTGAGGTGTCTCACTTAAAACGCCTCAAATTCGGCGGAAAGTGGGGAGTGGAAGGGTTTTAATAGATACTATATACAAAAAAAAAAATCTTTACTTAAACAAAGCTTAAAAAAGTTTCTTATTAAAATCACTAAACAAGTGTCGTCGTCAAACGACGTGAGCAAAGTGAAACTCGGGCTTGTGACGGACGGCGGCTAGTTTGATATCTGAACAAAACGTTTCGATTACTCCTTGCTATTGTAAAACGCAACTAAAAACAGTTTTCTACCCTGAAAATCTCTTCCAACCGTGGAATAAATATTCGATTCGTGCTCTTTTTGGTTAATACTTACAACAATTACAACAAAGAACTTATATAAAGTTATATAAATATGGTTTAAAACGAAATATGTCCTTGAAGAGAAATTCGGTAAATATATTATTAATAATATTCAGGCTATCACTACATATATTTTGTTTATTCCGTGAAGATGTTAACAGCCCAATAGCTCTTGTGTCAACACACAGCTACATATTTTACTGGACTTTTAAGAATTCAAAAGCTAAATTATTTTTTCGTAATGTAACTCTAAATCAAATAAATTCTAAGGGATAAATTTGATTTTATTTTAAACAACAGTAGTATTACTGTTTTGTAACTTGTGAATATTAAACTGATTTAATAATTGTATGTATTTCCATTATATCATTTGTACAAGTAAGTTACGTTCGTCAACCCTCGGCTTGCAACGATGAAAAAGTAAAACATTAACTTTTTTCATTAACAGAATCAATTGCATTTATTTAACTAGCTTTATGAATAAAAAATATCACACACGACGATAAAACATATATTTTAGCGAGATGACTAAAATAAACATCACGAACTCATTTAATATATAAAAATTATTAATTAATACACAATGACGTGGCGCAAGGGCACAAGCATGTGATCCACTCAAGGAAATGAAATATTTAGCATTAACAAATTAAATATTTAATATTCTTCGCTCTGGTAACAAGGCAAAGCGTGGCGTTGAGTTCCGCGTCAAATTCAGTGGAAAATGGAGAACGAACAGCCTTCTTTAACACTAGGTTCCCTCTGCCTATGCTGCCTGTGTACCCTGCCATGTGCGGCATACATCGTGAAGGTGATTTAATTTTCAATTCGTATCTAACTGATCTGACACTTAGAGAAGGATTTGGATGAATAATTAAATGAGCGTTCAACTGTCGCTAAAACTAGCAAAGCTCATTTGACGTACAAATATTTAGATCAATATAAGGAGAATGTCTTTGTCAAACAGTGCTTTGGTTTCATAATAGGTAATAATGTCACCGACAAGGGGAATGTCGTAGAGCGACCGCAGGGAGATTTAGAATCAGATGACAAGTTAATTTAGTATTTCATCATTTTCTAGCCTGTCGTGGCGTAAAGACATAAGGGTGTGACTGTAGACGCGGTAGGTTTAACTTCCATTACGAGGGAATGATACTTGACGGAGAGTGAGTTTCGATAATCTTAATGGGAATAGAGTTAACACTAGGTTCCCAGGTTGACTTTACCTACCCTGCTCTGCGGGATACAGCGTTAAGCTGAAAAAAAATGTTTCCTAAGTTGAGGCTTGAATAACATACAAGCTATATTTTATATTGTATAGTACTGGTTTCATTTGATCAATGATTAATCAAACGTATTCTAACCGATGATGACTTTGTTGTGCTGCATTATACATTAAGAACAACGACGATACTTAGTAGTTTTATGTAATCTGAATAAATTTGCAGTTTTCTTGTTGTCGTACTTAATCTATGAGATGGAAAATTGTTTATTTATAGCCTATTCCCCATCTTGAGTTCCTGCCAAAAGTACGTTTGTGTTATAATTACTCGAAATATTCAATGCAATACCTTACAATGTTAACTTCAATTGTATTTATTGTTATATGATTAGAGACTAATACCTTTACATTTACCTTTGCACGTGATGTTTTGTCATATTTTTTTTATAATTTTAGTTGTTTACTTAAGTTTTGTCACTTAATAAGTATAAATTAATAATAAAAAGTAATGGCAATTGTGTGTGTGTCACTCTATTTATATTTGTTATAACATGAGTTTTATTCTATTTATGTAAATTAGTACGGAGTCCTCAGTGGGCGAGTATGACTCGCACTTAACCGGCTAATAAAACCTGAGGTAGGTCACTAATTGAGGCGTCGTGATGAAGAAGCAATTAAGACGTCAATAGAACTGCTTAATTTACTTGAAAATGAGACAGCGGTGGCTTAGACTTTATCAAAGTTCACGCGAAAAGAACGTGATCTGTATCTCTGAGTTAAGAAAATGTGGAATAAAATATCGGTGGAGAATATTAAGAAAATTTTGTCTTCAAACTGATTTCTGCAGAACTTGTTTTATAATATTATAGTTTTATAGAATTTTAAATATAATTTATTTATGTATACATAATACATTTTATGTCAAATTTAGAAAGTTTCACATTTGACTATCACGATATGTAATATTCGTATTAGTCCGGTGAGCAAGAAAGAAAGACCAAGGATCCCATCCTGTAGCCAGTTGTTTTTTAGTGTTAAGACATTCCGTTCCTTTCCCTACTTTCCACAGAGCTTAAGACGTTATGTGTTAAGTGGCAGAACCAAACGCCGCGTGAAACTATGTTTTGATTAAATAATATATTTTTTTTAGCTTCACGCTGTATCCCGCACGAGGCAGGGTAGGCAGAGGGAACCCGGGAACCTAGTGTAAAGACACTCCGTTCCACTTCCGTTCCCCACTTTCCGCTGAAGTGTGGCGGAACTCAACGCCGCGCTTTGCCATATTCCAGAGCGAAGAAATGAAACAGTAAATATATAAATTGAAAATATTAAATATTTCATTTCCTCGACTGGGGATAGAGCCCAGAACCTGTCCGTTACAGTCACACTGCTGCTGCGCTACGACAGGCCTCAGGATTAAATAATAATATAGAACATTATCGCTGACAAGAGTAATATCGTAGGACTACCGCAGAAAGATTTAATAGATGACAATAAATTTAAGTAAATGGCAAAATATTAAATCTTATTTGATCAGATGTGAGGACTATCATTCGGCGCAGGACACAACCTTGCGGCTGTATAGACCATAGGTTGTGAGTTCGATTCCCACTTTTTTTTCTTTTAATTTCATTCCCTCTGGAATGATTTTTTATTACAAATGAAACACTTTAAACAAGATTAATCGTGTATATTGAATGATATTTTTTTTTGGGAAACCCGTCGATTCGAACACTTTACAGTAGTCCGTGGTTACGGGTAGACCACGGACTACTGTAAAGTGTTCGAAACATCGAGTTTCCCAAAAAAAAAATGTTTACCATTCAATAGTCCGGTTAAAAGTGTTTCATTTAAATGCGCCGAATGCTAGTCCTGAAATCTGTGAGCAACTAATTAAATTCAGAAAGTTTTTTCTTTATTTCTTATTTTTGATATTCAAGTACAACAGCCACTCTTCACTTGTACAAATGTATGTATGTATATATAGTATATGTGTATAAATATGTATATTTATTTATTTAACATACTTATATATTATTTATTATGCATGTGTAATATTTAATTTTAAATATGTATTTGATATATATGTATAATTGTATATGAATTTATATATTTATTAGAATAGTAAGCTTTTTCTTTATTATTATTATTTTTTACTTAACGGCACTGTACTTTCCTCCCGCTGTTTGATAATCATCCACTTTCATTGGTTGGCTGGAAGAGATTTCTTTAAGAAATAAGTCCACCTTTGCTAACTAGTTTTTAAGTGTATATCTTATATTTTTTAAGTGCAATAAAGAATATATAAATTTATTGTCATCTATTAAATCTGTATGTTACATTTTAAATGAAACACTTTTAGTGTTTCATTTAAAATGTGTAACAATCGCGAAAATCGAAGACACTATTATGATTTATTTATATTTTGATTTGTGCGTTCTGGTAACAAAGCAATTTCCGGCGTTAAATTCTGCCATTCAACACGAATTTGATGGAAACTAGGAAAGGTAAGTATAAGTAAATGTATTACTGGGAATGGAAATGTTAAGGTGTAAACAAAACAAATAGTTCTCTGGGTTGAGGCTTGACTAAGATACAAGCTATTATATTTTGCTATAATATATAATAATATATAAAAATTAACCAATTAACATTACACCCTAGGATCATTTGAACTATGAATAATCCAACGTATTCCCCTTAATGCTAACTTTGTTTGTTGTTTTACTAAACCTGCATAAATTTGCAGTTTTCTAGTTATTGTACGTAATCTATGAGATGGAAAATTATTTATTTGTAGCCTATTTACTACCTCGCTGAGTCTTTGCCAAAAATATATTGGTTATGTTATGTTATAATTACTCGAAAAATAGGCTGCAATACTTTATAATATTTATTTTACTAGTAAATATTGAAAAATTTTCCGCCACTCAACACGCAATGCCTCAAATTTGGCGGAAAGTGTGAAACGGATGTGGAACGGAGTGTCTTAACATTAGGTTCCCAAGTTCCCTCTGCCTACCCTGCCATGCGCGAAATACAGCGTGAAGCTGAGAGAGCAAAGCGAAGTTTCGGTATAATTACGGGAGCCCTTGTCCACTTACCACAGCTGTAATACGATGTGCTAAGCGTCGTTTATCGGAAACGCTCTAGCCATGTCCAGTCTTTTTTTCTTCCTTTTCATGATAAACACGGATGGTGGCTTTTTAAAGAATCGACTGCTATCTGACCTCAATAGCCTCTTTTTGTAAAAATTCTCCATTCGGTAGAATAGGAAGGAATAGAATTGGTAGGAATAGGATAAGTAGAATAGGAAGTCGGATAAATAGAAGCTAGGACAAAGGGAGGTTGGAGAAAGGGATTTCCTTACTATTGTGGACTGGTAAAAAAGTAATGGCTCGAGGATTCGGGATCGCGTATCCGTATACCCCAAAACATTGGTTTTGGTCCGATATTTATGTCCGATAGAGATATGAACTACTAGAGGTGAAGTTCTTGGATGGTCGCAAGATGAACATTATTTACTAAAGGTGTTTTCATCAGTCAAGAACAAAAGTAACAGGTTCGTAGGCGATTAGATACCGCCCCCCGTGTATACACAGTTGGTGTAATACATTACCTACTATACATTTGACATTGGATTAAATTTCATTTTTCATTGCATTGTTCAATTTTATTACTTTAAACAACGTAAAATTAAAAAAAGGGTAGCATGTCGTTACAGTTGGATATTTGAAAAGCAATATATAATTTATTTAATGTGATGAACTTACTTAAAAATCAATTTAAATTTATATGAAATCTTAATTTATGACTAATTCACAAGCGTTTGACAGTAAACGTTCAATCCCCAATATAGGAAATGAAATATTTAATATTATTACATAAAAAAATAAAATATTTAATATTTAATTTTTAAACATGGTATCATTATTTTTTCTTTTACATGGTAGCTTACACAGAAGTGTATTTTTTTGTAAAAAGACGGTCTATTGTGAAGTCACTGAAAATCTTATAAATAAATAAAATACAAAAGTTTACGCGATAATAATATTATAAAAGAACGATGTCCATGACTATACAACTATTCATACATATAGCTGTCGACGCTCGTCACAAGTCACAATATGGTTTTCAAACTGTTCACAATGGTGCACTATTCTACTATCATTGGTATTTGAGGAGAGTATTTGTATTTGGTATTTTAGTATTCGTTATTTATATTTGTTACTGGATTAACATATTTTGGGTCATATTTTGTAAAATATATAAAATATAAAATATTTGTATCACGAATCCACGAAACGTTGTATCAATTTTTCCGTAATTTATGTAACGGTATGAAATTTACTAAAATAAACATTACCATATGTTTGACATTATAAAATTGAATATAAGCAAATATGATGACATACAAACGCTACAGCAAAAAAGTCAAATTATTTCATAGTTAAAAACTCTCAAAGAACAATGTGTTGTGTAATAATTCATATTAAATCATTTCTTTAATGTTAATAAATAGCAAGTCTAAGCTTTCTTTTTCAAAAAAGGGTTATTATGTTAATATTAATGACGGGATTATTTTAATAAAACTTGTTCAGATGATTAATGTGTTTTGTTTCTACAGAAGATCCCCACAAGTTACGTTTCTTTGATTGAACTTTTACTAAATGTGGCAAATAACTATCAATGAATGAGCTTAATTTTTCCAAAAATTGTAAATCACTTGCAAGGTTTCTTATATAATTAAGTCCCCTCTGTCCACTCTGCCACAGCGGGATACTCTCTGTAGTGTAACTAAATAAATAGTAATGTAATGTATAGTAATTAATAAAAGAGCATTGATCACTTGTAAGTAACTACAATGAATTCATTCAAGCTAATACACAATACGAACAAAATAAATTGGAAAGTATGTTATAGCAAGTATGAAACTAAAAAAAATATTCGGAAACTTTCACACTGAGCCAAGCTAGATTATATTTATTTTGTTTGTTTTTGCTACGTTATCCGTGATCGTCTGACACAGAGCAGCGACAGCTGAATTTCATTAAAACTAGAACAGTAGCGTGGATCGGTCACCACATAAAAACTGTACGAGCCAAAGTTTAACGAATTTTAACTTACGTAAAAAATCCTACAAATTGAATTTCCATTAGACTAGCTCTTCTGTTTTTCAAATATAAACATTAACCACAATAGTTGTTGGTTTTTTTATTTTTTTATTTTAATTTATTATACAAGTGAGTCCTTCGGATTGCGGAGACGATATTTATAGATTTGATTTTAATTCTAATATTTTATGTATTTGAAACTTGATATACAATTGTAAATAGATATAGATGAGATCTACAAACACACCAACACACAAAGAGTTGAAAAGAGACACATTTGGATCAGTGTTGCCGCTTTGTTAGCACTTAGTTGCCAGAATAAGAAGAAAATGAAATTGTTTCGGAGAAATAATTTTAAAAGATTACAATCCATTAGTAGGCAGTAGTAGGTATTTATGCTGTGTGATTCCGGCTTAGAATAGGATCACCCTGGTACTGATGGTGTCGTAAGAGGCGACTAAAGTGCGAGTGGAAGAGTCACGTTGCCAGTAATGGCAACACACATGGGCAGACTCGACCGGATTGTTACCACCCCCGGCATCTAAGACCGGCGTTTAGTAGTGGTTTTGGTCACTGCGTTTCGCATTAGGTAATGACGGGCCCCGGTGCTCATCCACTTTAAAAGACGGCAACGTTCCTGTAGCTCCTCTGGAGTTACACGGGGCCGTGGGCGACGGTGATCACTTACCATCAGGTGACCCGTACGCTCGTTTGCCGTCTTTTCCATAAAAAAAAGGCAATTCACTTGCAAGAGAGGGGGTCTCTTGCAAGTGAATTGCCTTTTTTTCAGGCGTGTGCCCACGCGATGGGGGGGGGGGGGAAAGGGGGGAAAGACGTCGTTCATGGTTGCGTTCTCAATGCATTTTAGCAAATTATCAGTATATAGGTTAAGAATAAAGTTAGTTTAACGTATAGCCAGATTATTTAGCCAAATAAAAATAAAAACTTTTGTTTAAATACGGCCACCACCGCCATGGTGCTCTCACCACTTCTGTTGGACACAAAATGTAGCTTTTAGCGTACTTGATAGAATTTAATTTTGTTCGATGGGTCTTTGTTGATTTTACATTCAATATAAAATAAATGCTCAAAGTACTTTGCATAGGCTGAATTGTTCGAATATTCAAAACAATGTATCCGTTTAATTGTAAATAAAATGTATAAATTCTATAAGCAAAATCCTTTATATTTCCGTCGAACAATAACAACATCAATCGTTATTGTTATCTTTTAATTTCTCAAACAGAATTTTTGTTTGTTCGTTATAAAGGGAGAATAATCCGTATTACGGAAAGAGATCTAAAATATACCTATAGGTAAAATATTTCTTAAAAAGGGTTATTGGCGATATTACCGTATGAGAATAGAATTGTCTTTGTTGTAAAATTTACTTTCATATTCCAAAAATGGATAACATCATATAACTTTTTGTTCATTATAATTTGATAGAGTAAAAGCTCAACTTGAACAAAGGCTCGCTCTTGTTATTTATAATTATACTTCCTTAATTGGCAAGAATATTGCTAAGATTTCCTTCTTTTAGATAAATACAAAATGAGTATGACAATAAATACACTTGATAATGCAATTCTAATGAAAATCAATTTTTCAGTACCACAGAATTAGATATCTCATTTATCTAAGAAGACAACATTACTGGATATTGTTAGTTGATGCAACTCGCTGTACCTGCGATGAGAGTTAACGAGCTCATGTGTCATTAATGTATCATGTGTTAGTGACTCTAGTTATTTATTGGAGGCCATAAGGGAAAGCCGCAGGTAAAAGATAGTACGATAATATATAAAATATAATTAAAATATAATACTGAGAAATGAGAATGTTAGAATAAAAATAAAAATATTTATTCCTTAAAAACTAAACACTGGTTTAAAGAGAAATTTAAATTCAGAGCTAAGACTCGGAGTGGATTAAATAAGAATGGTGGTTTGTGCGGTACAAAAGAATGTAAATATTTGATCTACAAACGCTATGAGAGCTCTTTGCAGTTATTGACTGAATCTGGGAGATTTTCTAAAGAGATCGTATAATTTAATTTAAGTGAAATTGTTAGTTAATAAAAGAATAGATTTTTAATTAGGACAACAAAAATCAAATATTTTGTCTCTGTAAACTTTTGGTAGTTACTGATATTATTGTTTCCAAAAATGTATTTATAAGATTTTAAGTACAAAATATAAGTACTTCTAAATGTATAAAGAAATTTGTATATCTTTTTATAAAATGTGTCTCTTTTATAATGAGTGTCTTAAGAAGACGTCGAGTAACATAATCTCGGGTGTAATTATATTTGTAATAGCACAGCATTAAATATCAGTCATGTTGTCGTTGAATAATTAAAACCGTTACTCATGGAGCATTCATTCAAATGCATGAGTAGGTACGTTGTGTTTATGAACAAAATAGATGATTATTGAAGGTTCATACTTACATATAAGTGTAATTTCATAAACTATATAAATAGTATCTTTATGTTTAGTTTCACGTAGTATCTAGCGTAGGGCCGGGTAAGAAGAAGGAATTTAGAAATCTAGTGCTATACATTTTTGAGACATTATGTATTGAATGGCGGAACTTAACGCCGCAGTGTGCCTTGTAAACCATTACATTCGCACGCTTGTACCCCTGCACCACGACAGACTTCTACAACTACTGATTATCTTTTACAGCTTACAAGAAAATCACCCCTACTTCTTATTTAAATGAGTATAATATGAAACCACTTAGAGGCTACGTTAAATAGCCAATTAAGCTTTCAACACATAACAAGTATCTAGTAGTTAGTGAGAGCCGAGCCTCATATGTCTAATTATTTGCAGTTTTAGTGACGAGTTCAGACGTCGCCACTTAAGTGAACTTCAAAATATATATAGGACTTGAGCCTCTTATTGTATACTCTTTTAATAACAAAATAATTTACGATATAAATATCGAAAATATAAATATCTGAATTGACTTGTTTAATTACCATTTAAATCTTTTTCTCCAGTTGTTACTTTTGTTATCATTTCAAAATTTCTTGTTTTTATATGCTAAGGCACTTGTTGATTGAAAATCACAAATCATATGTATAAAATTGTAAATGTAGTGGTAATGTACCTATCATTTGACAGCAATCATGTAGCGAAAACATCATTTTTAAGGTCCACAGGACGCTACATTTAATTCTAAGCGTCCTACTCGTGAACAGGGAACAACAGCTACATTTAATTTGTTATGACGTCTCATACATAACCTATAAACGCGTACAACTGAGATGCTTCTGACGATATAGCATTTGTCAAATTATGATAAGTATTTTAGAAGATACAAAACAAATAATAAACATATGTAAGTACATGTATACTGGTCAGTGTAATAATTACCTATTTGCCTCTCCATAGTTACGTGAAAAGGAAAACAAGCAACCTTTTAAATTTTCACGACAAATCACAATATGCTTATATGTATATACTTCTTACTTCCATCATATCATATTCATCATATTCATCACAATATGCATATACTTCTTACTTCCACAGCTAACGCGCAAATCACGTTAGACTGAGTTATCTCAACGTTCTCTTCAGCATTTTTATTCTTCTGAGCGAGCAGGAGTTTACGAAACAGATTACTTTAGGGACATATGGAAATTACAATTCATTGTTTAGACATTGAATGGATAAATTAAACTTTTTTTTCTATCATATCTACTTTAAGGCTTGAGTTGGATTAACTTCATAGTGTACCCGCACATGGAAGGGCAAGCAGAGGGAACTTTTGAACCTAGTATTAAGAGATTTCGTTCAATTCTTCACTTACCACCACCACCACCAGATTAAAGGCATGTTGAGTGGCGGAACTCTACACTGTTGTATGTAAATCAATTTGAAATAATTTTAACTTCAGCCTACCATATATGGAAAAAAAGATATTGTGAGTGCAATTACATTAGATGAGATCATTTTTTCTGAGGAATTAATAATTATTATGCTATAGTAGAGTTTTGCAATTCAACACGTAGTGTCTCATTTCAATTAGAGCGTAAAGTATACAACAGACACTGCTGTCTCGGTTGTTAGATGCAATGTAAAGCGCGAATTTGTATCAATCATATCGATATAGAAATAAATTTCCTCGTTATATTATAAAAGATATTAAAAATACTTGCGTTTAGTTACGACCTTTACAGTGAAAGTTAATTAATTACTACTTATTTATAATTTCAAATTCTCTTATTTCAAACAAAAAACATATAAATATATATACAAATAATCCCTATTTAATATTATTAAGGCAATTAAATGAAGGTAAATAAGACGTTTTAATTAGAAGATTTTGTACTCGCTGAAAGCTTGTAATGTTTAGATCGAGTTTTAAGTGAAACTTTGAAGTTTCATGATTATATCGCTCGTTCTACATTTATATATAAACATAACTCCACCAAATACATTAAAGAAAAAATGAAAGCCAAATTTAATATTGAGTATTGTGACGGTCACGAATTGACGGATTAAAGAATTAAAATCTTTATGGGTGCCAGTCAGTGAACTGGTTTTTATAGGACTTTCATAATAAAATAAGAAAAACTTTCTTCCCGGTTAAAAGTCATGATAATATAAGTATCATCACTAAAAACTAAGCTTGTTGATACATCATTTATTATTCGAGTAAAATACATTTTTTTACGAATTTGTCAGTGATAGCTTTTTTGCCCGTTATACAACAAGCAGATTCAATGGAAGCAACTTCACCTAACTTTTCAATTTCTCATTAAATTCCTCCATCAGTCGCTCCACAAAATTACTTGTAGCTATTGAGTAACTATTCGCAGTTTCTTCTTGCTTTTTTTGAGATTAAGTTTTAATTTTTCTTTTATAAAATTTACTTTTGTAAATGTCAGTCTTTAATTACTTATATATTTTAGTTTTACCAATGAAACTCTATTATTTCTCAATTGCTATTTGTAAAGAATCATATATTAGTTCTATTTATAACATTTAAATATAATCTTTATTATATATAATATATAGAATAAGTTCAAACTCAACTTTAATGTCTGGTAATAAGAGAAACATTCAAACGATTACATGAATATAACATCAACTGGTAACATCGTTTAAGATAGTAAATTGACATTCACCATACAACAAACGGTGCAAAGACTATGAAGGTACGAGTAAATGCAGGTCCGAGGCAATTAATACATGCGATAGAAGCTCGGCCAGTGTAGTATTTGTGAGAGCGACCAAGCAAATATAATTAAACACTGTCTTGTGCCCTTGAGATGTCAACAGTAAAAGCTTGAAATATTAGACCGTATATACGTACATATATAATTCCTGGGTTGTATTTTACAAATGTACAAAAGTTTATACTTATTGTTGTCTTACACATATAATTAATTTTAATTACATTTTAGTAACTTAGCAACAGAAAAAAAATACTTTTCCAAGAATTAAACTATTTCAACCATCGTGGCACAAGAACACAAGCGTGCGACTGTAGGCACTGTGGTTAAAGGTTCGACCCTGACTCGAGGATATGAGATACATCATAATAAATATAGACACATTCGTTCTACGCTTTCCAACGAGCACAGAAATGAAAATATGAAATATTTAATTTCCTCGACGGGGATCGTACCCACCATCTGTCGCTGTGCTCCCTCCTGTGCTACAGCGGCATATCTTTTGTATATTTCAAATAACAATTCTCACCGGGTTGAACAATAACAAATATTTTTTTAATATATAAATAGAAGCTCTGTTAATGTTTAATGTACCTAAAATAATATCAGGTATTTATGTCAATTTTGTGAAGTTTGCTAATTTTTGCAAACTTACGTGTGACAAGGCTCAGAGGAGATTGTCAGTAACATTTAATGTTGAAAGGAATTACGAACTGGAAACATTTGTTCTATGTTTTGTTCTCAATTATTTTTTTATCTTTTTATAAAATTTAAAATATTATAAGAAATATTTCAAATCTTCAAATACAAAATGTATTTCAACCGAATGTGAAAATGAAAATATTCAGAAATTTTTGTTTAATATTCAAAAGTGTATGGAACAGTCTAATTTTTTTCCACATATAACCCACCACCCTTTATTACACTACAAAAAAGAAAAAAAAATTAAATTTAACGTAAGTTCCATACTTATTTTTAAAAGAGATCTTCTCCAGCAAACTAATTGGAGTAGGTTACTGTTCTATAGCGGGGAGAGATTACATATGTTATGTATTATTGTGTTCTAAAAAAGTACATCTTTGATATTTGTAACCGTTAATATTAATATTTACTATACATATATATTTATCGTATTAGATATGCATATATCGCTCATTTAATTGTGTGGAACAGTGATTGATATAATTGATTTTAAAAAAATATTATTTTTCAAGAAGAGTAAAAAACAAAGTTGCTTACATTTAAAAAAAATAGTTTTATTTTTTAATCAATAATTATTGGTATTTGTAATTAAATTTATAAATAACAGGTATTGCCATTAACGGCTATGATAGAAAACACTCTTGTACATAATATGTAAGTACATATCCTTGAGCCATCTTTTATAAAATATCGTTCAGTAACTAGTATCTCGGGTATCATTATTACCACACGAGTTTGCGCTGGACGCCCTCGGGATTAACTACAAGATTGTGCTCGGGTAAGCGGTATATTACACGGAGCTATTTATGGTTGACGTGATTGTTTATAGCCAAACCCCTCGGTTTATAATTGCAAGATTCTATTTTTCGAAAGTATTTAAGTATTTATATATATATATATATATATATATATATATATATATATATATTTGTTTTATGAAAATCTGCTATGTATACCTTCTAGTATTTTCTCTTTTAAATGTTTATTTCTATGCTCTAAAGCCGCAAACGAGGTACTTCAATTAAAACTTCAATTTATAGTCCGCGTAATTTTAAAGAGTTCATTGCTTTTATATTTTAATTATGTTTTAATTAAAAAAAAATCTGATTTAATTTATCTTTTAAGAGTGTTGGTCAAAATATTTTATAAATTAATTTTACATCAATTTTGAAGTAACAATAAAAACGTTTCCGTCCATTTTCAACATATTAAATTATTATTTGTACAGAAATAATATTTATTATATTTTCTACTTTAGTGCAAACTGAAAGTTTTATAATATACCTACATGTTTGTATATTATTTATAGTTAAAATATTGACTGTAATAACATCGGGCCCGCCGTGACGCAAGTACTAAACTGTGCGACTGTCTGAAATGAAATATTTAATATTTACACTTGGGTTCCGCCACTAAACACGCAACGCTTCAAGAGCTCGGCTCGGTGGGGGACGAAATTGTATCAATGGGTACTGTCTTTTAATACTAGAGTATTCTGATATTTGGGTGGATTGTTCAATTTCTTATTTAGAAAACGTATAAAATTTCTATCTTAGCGGAATTTGAATCCGCACCACTTGGAATCTGTCTAAAGGCTTCGACCTGTCCAAGCACTTTGACCACCTAACCATATGTATGGATTAGTGGTCAGATGGATTTCAAGAGTCGCAGGTTTAAACTGAAAGTTTGGTGTTCCGTTCTTTCGGGCTACCTCCCTAGGGATACAGCGTGAATCAAAGTAAGTATCATATCCACATCAACTACAATATTTTCACAACCTTACTTTTATACGTCATACTTGAATAAAATAATAAATTTAATATTTCCAACTGAATGGCTGTGTAAACATTCTTAGTGAATTTGCGAACGGCTTAGACAAAAAATAAAAAAGAAAACTACTAGAGTACTTTAAAGAAATACCAGATTTTCGATTGTATATATATATATATATATATATATATATATATATATATATATATATATATATATATATATATATATATATATATATATATATATATATATATATATATATACATATATATATATATATATATATATATATATATACATATATATATATATATATATATATATATATATATATATATATATATATATATATATATATATATATATATATATTATTTTATTATTATATCTTGATACTAGATACTAGTGTTAATTAACCATGAGCATCTTAGCTATTTTGTATTTCAATTAAGATGATTGAAATTAAACAATTTAATCCAACAAAGGCCGGATACTGATTTCTTCATAAAGAAATAATCACCCATTTCTTTATTTACATAAAAGTGACCCCGGATGATATAGTTATTCTAGATATTAACTATAATCTCTTTTTAAAGATTTAGGTTATAATTTAAATATTAAGTAAACGCGATACGTTATGAGTTCAATTGCCACTTCCAGAGATGAAAAAAATATATTTTCAAATTAAATATTTAATGTTTTTAATTCTTCGCTCTTGCAACCAGGCAAAAGCGCAGCGTTGAGTGAGAACCCCTCAACACGCTTTGCCCTAAATTCGACATAAAGTATGGAAGAGAAGTGAAAGTTTGGAGTTAGTCTGCGGAATACCACGTGAAGCTAAAAAAAGAAAGGAAATGCTATGTATACAATAAACTTACACGATTAAATTTCTTAGTCCAAACAAACCTTCAGCTCGTTTCGCGGGCTATGTACGTATTTGATACGGATTGTTAATCAAACTCGGTGAAGGCTGTGAGAAGAAGGGCCTATCTATCGTTCATATTGTAACATATCGTTTTTGCGTATTTATATATTGTGAGTTATTTATTGAGGCCTGTCGTGGCGCAGCGGCACAAGCGTGTGACTGTAACCGATAGGTTCTGGGTTCGATCGCCAGTCGAGGAAATGAAATATTTAATATTTTCAATTTAAATATTTAATGTTTAATTTCTTCGCTCTGGTAATAAGGCAAAGCGCGGCGTTGAGTTCCGCCACTCAACACGCAATGCCTCAAATTCGGCGGAAAGTGGGGAACGGAAGTGGAACGGAGTGTCTTAACACTAGGTTCCCAAGTTCCCTCTGCCTACCCTGCCTCGCGGGATACAGCGTGAAGCAAAGAAAGAAAGAAAGAATTATTTAATTAATTCTAACCAAGACGTGGTACAATGTTTTTGCTATTTTGTGGTCAATACTAAGTGGATTCCTTTTGTTAACAGCTACAATTTCACGAAGTTTATCAATTTCCGTATTGAAGTTTATTCCGTAATTAAGTTTATTTATTACCGTATTCCAGATTGGATTTTAGTTTTAGTGAAAACTAATATTTACTGTGGCATGTCGTAGCGCAGCGGCACAAGAGTGTGACTGTAACCGACAGGTTCTGGGTTCGATCCCCAGTCGAGGAAATGAAATATTTAATATTTTCAATTTAAATATTTAATGTTTCATTTCTTCGCTCTGGTAATAAGAGAAAACGCGGCGTTGAGTCCCGCCAATCAACACGCAGTGCCTCAATTTCGGCGGAAAGTGGGGAATAGAAGTGGAACGGAGTGTCTTTACACTAGGTTCCCAAGTTCCATCTGCCTACCCTGCCGTAAGGAAAATTTCCTTCAAAGTAAAAACTTTAGTCATGAATATTCGAAAAGTGATAGACTGGCCCAATTCCACCTGCATCTTTGTAACCCTACAATCAATAATACTCTTATAATTGATTGTAGGGTTACAAAGATGCTGGTGGAATTGGGCCAGACAATTTCTTCTCACAAAAGATTGGACAATGGAATTTGTCCGTCTTTTTATTTATCATACGGAACTAAAGCTTTCATTTTTTAAGAAAACAAGCTTGTAATTTAGTTAGATGTGATATATATTTTAATATTAGCAATATTAAAGTTAAAAGGAAGAAATATAAAACTATATGAGCGGCAAATGAATGCAAAAAAACACTATTAAAAGCGAAGGCGAAGCCAATTCCCATTGCAATTTAAATTTAAAAATGCTTATTTTCATAGTTTACGTTATAGATATTCAGCGTAGTGCTGTGTATGTAAAAGTATTTTATTACTAAAGAATCAGACAAATCATAAATAAATTTAGTATTAATTTAATCAATTAAAAATAACTAATGTCATCACTCATCAAAGTCACACTTTGAATATGAGTTAATTATTTGAATTTGATAATAAAAAAGAATGGAATGAGACAAGAAGGCAAAACACATATAGGATTTTTGTGCACTGCGTGCTAGGCAGAGGTTACCTGTGAATCTAGGGTTAAGAAAATCCATCCATCCACGCCGAATTCTTGAGGCAATACGTGTTGAGTGGCGGCATTCAACGCTGCGCGTTGCTTTGAGCAGAAACCAGAGCGGAGGAATGATCATTGCCCCTAGTAAAAATGGAAGTCACAGCAGTAACGCTTACAGTCACTCGCTTGTGTGTGGCACGTCAGCTTTAAACACTACCAATAGCGTAAGAAATCAAATAATCATTTGTCAATTACATAAACAGTAAATTCATTGTAAAGCTTCCGGTCTAGAGGCGAGCCAGTCACACGGCATTGTGAAATTTTATACGCGCAACAAATTCAATGAACAAAATGTACTAAGTTATAACTTAGGGGTTTTGGCACGTCCCAGCGGAATTGCGGATCATTTGTGTTGTAGTAATAAATAACTAATACAATTAAACTTTCTGGTCAACAAATAAAAACAAGTGCTTTATTTATTTCACAATTCTCATCCTGAATATAGTTTCATTTAGATTGATTTTATTTTTTCCTGCATGCTGCATGCCGCGCATAGCAGGGTTGGGCAGGGAAAGCCTCTCTTACTCAGACCGCACACCGCAAATCGCTCCTTGATCCCGCTATAAAAATCAACAGCAATGATCAAAATGAATCAAGAATCAATCAAAATACATATTGTATTCTTCTACTTTTATCACATCCAAAGAGTAAACATCAGCATAATTGAACATTTTGATTTTATAAAAGAGGAAATATTAAAGAGGACTGTCGTGGCGCAGCGGCACAAGCGTGTGACTGTACAGGTACCGTCAGGTTACAGTCACACGCTTGTGCCGACAGGTTGTGGGTTCGATTCCCACTCGAGGAAATGAAATAATTAATATTTTCAATTTAAATATTTAATATTTTCATTTCATTGCCCTGGTACAAGGCAAAACGCGGCGGTGAGTTCCGCCACTTAACACGAAATGCTTCGAGGAGGATCGATTTCTTCTTGTTAGAGTCATAACTAGTTTCCCAGGTTCACTCTGCCTAAATTTTTATGTACAGGATACAAAAAATGCTACTTCATATATTAGCCACCAAAAGCACTAACTTCGTAAATTTAACAAAACTTAAATAAAATATTTAGGGACTCGTCAGTCACGAGCTGAATTTAAATATTTTAGTTTAAAATTTATGAAGTCCATAAATTACAGAACATTTTAACGTGTGAAATTGAAAACGTATCGAAAACCTTAACGGTCTTTGCATAATACATGAAAGCCGGAAAGTCACCTACACAAAGAAAAAGCTCAATTATCAACCTTGTTGAAATTTTAATCATTTCATCTATATAAATCATAGTATGAAAATAGAATAATATTCAAAATAACAGAGATGTACAGCAACAACATGACGTACTGTAGTCTTTCAAACGCACAAACATTTATTTTTCAACTTCATACTAAATTTCAATACTGTTACTAATTAATTTGGTTAACCAAATTCGATTGATCTGCGTCAGTATTGATAGTAACGAACTGAATTGGACATCAACAATCACTCAACACTGTGTTAATTGGCGGAGCTAAATGCCGCTCTTTGGCTTATTACCAGAGCGAAGAAATGAAAACATCAATTATTTCATTTGAAAATATTAACAATCACATTTCCTCGAGTGGGGATCGAATGGCCACCCGACCGATCGACGACAGGCTCTCATTTATATTTTATAATCGAAAAACTCGTAAAATAATTCTATATTTGAATTGCTGTCATTTTGTTATTAAGAAAAGAGAAGAAGTTTAATAAAAAACCATTAATTTATAATTTTATTATTCTTATTTAAAAATAACAAGAGTAATAATTTAGTAACGGCTGTGTTAACGACTAAAAATTAAATATTTCGTAATACTAACTAATTCAACAGGCTATATTTTTTCTTTATCGATATGTGAGAAGAAAATAGTAAACCACTTATCACTATTTGTACTTTATAATATTTATCTACTATAAATTTAAAATTTCTTTAAATATAATAAAATTAACTACCTATGTAAATAGGTAATCAATCATTAAATATTACTTTTATACTTGTGTCGTATAAAACAAACTATAAAAGTAAATATTTTGCGTGACAATATATAAATGACAGTATCGTGTATTTTTACGCACTACTACACTACTGTTACATTACACACATATTAACAGCGTTGTCTTGGAAAGTGTTTTATATACATATTGATCATTACAGCTACAACATGTGGAGTGTGAATGAGGAGAGGCAAAGTGAAGTGAAAGATTTGAACAATTACTAAATAAAATTGAAGTCGAAATACATCCTGAACTTCTTGTTTGTTTGAGGTTGTATGTTTAGTAAGCCTTATTCCAAATGCACTACATTAGCATCTTATAATTGTCTTTATATCTTCTCACATCTTCCGTTGCTAGTAGGATTGGCAAATAGACAGTACATATCGTAACTGATCAATCTTCAATGTATTATTGTTTATGAGTATTTAATACTGTAATCCAATAAGGTTTATATCATGCACTGTCTAATAACGTGATATATTATATGAATACGAGATGAACCTTTCGCCCAATTTAAAGATGTTAATGTTTTTTCAAGCGTTCAAACTCACTTGGGATAGATGATGATTACTATTTACGTAAAAACCTTATATTCTTAGTTTTCACAATAATAGCTAAGAAATTCTTAATATTTTTTCATAGTTTACATTAATACTTTAAATTGTTGTATGAGAACTTGTACAGCTTGTAAAATTAAAATATTTCCCTTTGAGAAGTGTTATCAACAGCAAAATTATTTAATTGTCGCCAATGCTGGCTGCACGCAATCATTTGTATCATCAGCTTTCAGAGTATTTTTCAATTGCCATTGTTTAGCCAAAGTTAATTGTGCGTATTTGAATTAAGGTAACATTTATAATCAATATAGCTCCTTAGTAAATAGCATATATTTAAATATAATAACCTCAAAATATTATTATAAAAACTTGTACATAGTAACATTACTATTGTCACGTGTGTGATAGTAAACTGTTATTATGGTTCCACAGGGCGAGGAGTGACAAGTCATTTATCGCGTATTCCCTTGATAAGTAACCCAATTTGAAGAGGTAAAGTATAAATATTTATATGAATAAGTTAGTATATTTTAATTAACAAAAGATTATCAAAATATTACTATAATACTCTACTTAGTAGAATGAAACTGTCAAATTAAAGTAGGTGTCGTGGTTTGTTGAAAGTAGCGAGTGAGTTCAACTTTACAATTCGCGTATGTTAGTTTTGTATTAATAGTTCCCAATCGCGAGTTTAACGGTAACATAACTTAGTTTATAACATAAACAGCAGGAATGATGAAATTAATAATTGAGTTCACGCTTTATGTTTGAATTATTAATTACAGAGCTTAATATGGACTGTTTTGTAAGTAGTGCCTTATTGTAAGATATATATTACGACATGCTTTTGATCATAAATAAATTACTAATGTATGATTTTTGCTTACGATGTATAATAACTACTTTTAAAACCTAAAAGATGTAGAACTGTGATATTTTTTTATTAGTTAGATAACAAAACCAAATATTCTCAGATACTTGCCATAACTGGATATTGAAGTCGCAAACGTCGCTTAACACACGTTTTCCAATTAGGGTAATTTAAAAATATTATCTAAGACTTACAATAAATCACTAAATATTAGACATAAATAAGAAGTTACAGTCTTTTCTACACTTTCTAAAATTATTGAAGTTGATGTGATAATTTAAGTGCTTATATATTTCCGTACATTCTCTTAATCACATTTCACAAGGAATGGTATAATAAAATATTTTATTTTTGTGATTTTAAATGAAACAAATTTTACCGGATTAAAAACGTATATCGAATTTTATACATTTTTAGAAATTCAACGTTTCGAACACTTAACAGTAGTCCGTAGTCACGAGTAGTCTATATGACCCCGTCGTTTTCTGAAACGTCTGATAATCTCTGAGCTATAAGTATACAAATATGATATCGTCAACTATTCATTGCTGCGTCTAAATTTACATTAAGTATGGCAAGAGAAAATGCTACTTATTCAATATTTTTACTATTTTTATGATGTTTTACTAAATAATATTAGTTAGTAAAACACCAACATTTGTAGTCTAAAATTACGTTTTTTTTTTTCAGCTTCACGCTGTATCCCGTACGAAGCAAAGTAGGCAGAGGGAACCCGGGAACCTAGTGTCAAGACACTCCGTTCCACTTCCGTTCCTCACTTTCTGCCGAATTTGAGACATTGCATGTTGAGTGGCGGAACTCAACGCCGCGCTTTGCCATATTACCAGAGCGAAGAAATGAAACAATAAATATTTTAAATTGAAAATATTAAATATTTCATTCCCTCGACTGGGGATCGAACCCAGAACCTATCGGTTACAGTCACACTCTTGTGCCGCTGCGCCACGACAGGCCTATAACTACGTAATAAGTATATTTTGTTGGTAATCGTGTTATCAGCGGACGTGTCCGGATTCCACCATAAGAGGGGAGCATAGAGGGTGGTGCTCTCCAATCCGCTCGCGGTATGTCCTTAGTTTTCCCGCTAAGCACTGAGATCACGTCATGCGCACTGAGATCTCTTCAAAGAGGTGGATTAACTTATACTTCAACAACTGATAAAATGAAAAGCTAAAAGTTTTAAGTAAATAGTTTGAAAGTAAAAGCATTTTTGTTAGTTTTAAATAAACTTTCAAGTTTTGTAAACTTTATAGAATAGATGAAGCCATTACAATTTGTCGGTGTGAGTAGAATTTGCTTGAGGCCTGGCGTGGCGCAGCGGCACAAGAGTGTGACTGTAACCGACAGGTTCTGGGTTCGATCCCCAGTCGAGGAAATGAAATATTTAATATTTTCAATTTAAATATTTAATGTTTCATTTCTTCGCTCTGGTAATAAGGCAAAGCGCGGCGTTGAGTTCCGCCACTCAACACGCAATGCCTCAAATTCGGCGGAAAGTGGGGAATGGAAGTGGAACGGAGTGTCATAACACTAGGTTTCACTTTCGTTCCCTCTGCCTACCCTGCCTGGTGCGGGATACAGCGTGAAGCTGAATAGAAATTATTTAATTCGTTTGCGAAGTTGCGTTTGTGGTTCGGTGACTGATAAAGTTCCTAATTTCCCACTTTATGCCGTATTCCCGCGCTATGACGTCACGACCATATAAACTCTTATTGTTTACATTGACGTTTTAAGAACTTGCATAGTGTATCCTAAAAAATGTACTGTAAAGTTTACAAATGCTGTGGGGTTCACCAGTGTACAAATACATCTTTAAGAACACCGTTAGTACAAGCTATTCGTTTACGTTCCTTACAAGAAAAAAGTGCGAGAGACTACTCAGCTTCAAGCTGTATCCTGCACATGGCAGAGTAGGCAGAGGAAACTTGGAAACCTAGTGTTAAGACAATCCGTTCCCCATTTACCGCCGAATTTGAGGCATTGCTTGTTGAGTGGCGGAACTCAATGCCGCGTTTTGCCTTGTGCCAGAACAAAGAAATGATAACATTAAATATTTAATGTTCCGCCGAATTTGAGGCATTCCATGTTGAGTGGCGAAACTCAATGCTGCGTTTTCCCTTGTACTAATTACGGTGTTCGCAGCCGAAGGACTCAAAGAAAACCTAATTTACTTTAAACTAAATTTATTAATATTAATTAAAACTAAATGTGACTGCATGTGTTGAAGTGGTAACACAGAGTGAGTAATGAAGTCTAAATGTCGATTAATATAGTGAGGGAACTTAAACACTAAGACACAGAGTTATTGGAAATAGATGAGTCAGTGTGGTCTGATGTTACGCAAGAGTTGTCGCTGTGGGTGGTCTTCGGTGAACGCAGTGCCTTAGAATTGTCACATATAACTAGTGTGATCTGATGTTGCACAAGAATTGCCGGTACAGGGCCGAAGTGGGTGGTCTTCGGCGAACGCAGTGCCTTACAGTTGTCGCATACATAACTTACTAGAGCGAAGAAATGAAAACATTAAATATTTAAATGGAAAATATAAAATATTACAAGTAATAAGGTGGTTCTCTTGTATAATAAACCCGGTAATAAATCCATGTTTGTGGCCTTTGAAATTAAAAATAAGTAAATTAAAAAATAACTGAATGATCATCATTCATCATTTGGAGGTTATATAATTTGTAAATATTTATCGCAGTTCCATAATTTTAAAGATATCTTCGCAATTAATCATCCATCATTGGTGTTTGCCTTATCTTACTTGAATCATAAAATAAAATGTATCCTTATGACCAAGTTTCAGATAATTTAATTGCCTAATTTACTGATAAATAAATAAATAGGCAAAAAAAAAATATAATTAAATAAAAAAATATACTAAAAATTTTATAAAAATGATCGATTGTGACAAAAATAAATCACAAATAGAGGGTCAGAATGTTTAAAATTTGGTCGGAGTTCACTTAGGGGGCTATTTAAGAAAAATATTTTCTTAATTATTCTATTTATTGTTCAGTCTTATCTTACCTCAAAAGTAACGGAAAAAGATTTTATCTCAAATCTACCTTTAGCTGATTTTATCTAAATCTACGCTGTATCCCTCACGAGGCATGGTAGGCAGAGGGAACCCGGGAACCTAGTGTTAAGACACTCCATTCCACACTTTCCGCCGAATTTGAGGCATTTCGTGTTGAGTGGCGGAGCTCAACGCCGCGTTTTGCCAGATTACCAGAGTGAAGAAATGAAACAATACATTTTTAAATTGAAAATATTAAATATTTCATTTCCTCGACTGGGGCACCACCTGTCGATTACAGTCACACGCTTGTGCCGCTGCGCCACGACAGGCCTCAAAATCAAAAAAATATGTTAGAATAAAACAGTATTATCACTTATTAACAGGGATGTTATTAAATTTCGAAATTTTGATGAGCAAAAATCTTTTTGTACAATTATACAAATGTAATTAATCAAAGAAATTCGCAAATTACGAGACAACAACGATTGACAAGAATAGTATTTTTACGGCCGTAACGTTATGATTCTCTATGATTGGTGTTTCGTTTAAAATGGCCGACCATGGTTTTTTAAGCTTTTATTTAATAAAACATCACGTTCATCTGTTTATTAATAGTAAAAAAATAATATTATTTTTAGAACATAACTGAGAATTCAAAAAAGTGTTCTGTGATTCTTTCATACTGTCATCATGCTTATTATGTAGGAAACCCACAACTGTTACTTTAACAGTCCAACGCAGCGGAGCTATGAATTTAAATAACTAGCAAACATCGCCATAATATACGATTTTAGAGTGTTTAACGCATACCTACTTATATATTATAAAATATAGAGTCATCTACTGCTTGTTTAGTTGTTGAGAAATAACTAAAACACGCACTTGAAGAAGCTGTTATCTTGTAATACAGATCACGTTAATTTTAATATATTGTAATAGAAGAAGATTTTGTTTGAATTCATTCAGATTTGTTAAATTTGTATACTAAATAGTATGTTATTTTTTCTAAATAAAACTTGTATAAAACTTCCCAGAATTGTTCTATCGTGAAATCGAAAGTAAATGTAATCTTATCTCTGGAATAAGTCACTTGTAAACAGGTGATAAAATGAGAGTCAAGTGCCAAGTGAGAGTCAGACTCCCTTACCGGGGGTCCCGAACCAATCTTAGGGAGGACAAGAAAAATATGCTGGCATATTCTTTTTATTTAACTACGAATATAAGTTGTAATGATATATTTATATCACTTAATTTTTACTTCCCGAACATCTTTCCTTCTTACAGATTGCTAATAAGATGCATAAATTATAGTATCTTTTGATTCCGTTGACATAGAAGCTTGATCTCTAGATAAAGGGTTTGAATAGGTAGGGAAGAATTATACTTTGAAATGCAGGACTGTAAATAATCTTTTATTAATTATTTCATAAACTTATCTATAAGCTTGTATGATTAGTAGATTTTGTATTTATATTTTGTGCACCAATTCGTTCACGTGTGTCTTATCTTTGCATCGCAAATAAATATTTATAATTTTTTGTTAGTATTTACGGAAAAAAATCGTGTTTATTTTATGTTTATATAATGTTTGCGTTTGTGATACATCTTTTATTACAATACTTTTCTCTCGATATTTAAATAAATACAATTAGAAGATTATACAATTTTGTTTAACATTTCTACGTCTACTATTTAGAAGTTTCTGTTACATATATGATTTTACTATTTACTTGATTTTTCAATTAACTAAAATTCACTCATAATGGTATCTCTAATTACGTGATCAATCCAGCTACTTTAATATATTTTTATTCTATTAAAACGTTATAGAATAATTATTTTTTAGATATCACATCAAACTATATTAAAACAAGATCTTACCATAAAAATTAAAACGATGTGAGAGCCAACTTCAAAGTGAAGTTTTGTCGTTCCCAACCTCTTTGACAAATCAAAATTATATCACACACATAGTCAGACTTTCCATCAAGTCCATAAAAGTGGTGTCCCTCCTAATTATCCTTCCCCCGCTTCCACCAATCCCAACCCTCTTTCCTGCGGTCTTTCCGTGTAAAGGGGTTTTGTAGGTCAGATGGCAGTCGCTCCATTTAAAAACCGCCAAACGCCACATTAATGGCAAAGAAAATAAAAAGAATGGGTACGGCTAGGGCGTCGCCGCTAAACGACGCGCAGGCACATCGCCCTACACCTGCGACAAGTGGGCCAGGGCTACCGTGTCAAGTACGGGCACGGCTAAAGACGCGAGTACCCAGACGAAAACTCCGCTTTGCAACGTGGAATATTGGCTCTCTTACCGGACGATGCAGAGAACTTGCAGATGTACTCACGAGACGTCGGGTCCAGTGCGCTTTCCTCCAGGAAACTCGCTGGAAAGGCAATAAGTCCCGTAACATCGGACAGGGTTACCGGCTTATATACACTGGGTCACCTTCTGGTAAAAACGGTGTGGCGGTAGTGATTTCTGAAGAGCTTCAGAATGGACTCCTCGAAGTTGACCGTCGCTGCGATCGCTTGATGCGGGTAAAGGTACTGATTGAGGGTGTTACCACAAACTTAATCAGTGCCTACGCCCCCCAGGCGGGCTGTAGCACGGCCGAAAAGGAGTCATTTTGGGAGCAGTATGCAGAGGTTCTACTTGCTATACCGTCTACCGAAGTAATTCTAGTTGGGGGAGACTTAAACGGCCACGTCGGTAAGGCTGCAGACACGTATGAACGTGTTCACGGTGGTTTTGGACACGGTCTTCGCAATACAGAGGGCGAAAATATTCTAAGAACCTGTATTGCGTCTGATCTGGCCGTTGTGAACACATTCTTCCAAAAGAATCCTCAGCACCTTATCACGTATAAAAGTGGGTCCCACTCAACGCAAATTGATTACTTGTTGACCAGACGGTGTCATATGGGCAGGGTTACTAACTGTAAGGTCATTCCAGGTGAAAGCTTGACGGCCCAACATCGTCTTCTTGTCATGGACTTTAACGTCACTCCAAAGAAGAAAGTAGCCGAGAAACGTAGGCCTCGGATCAAGTGGTGGTTGCTGAATGGACCGATGCAGACCGACTTCCTAGCAGAGGTAAAAAGTCGAAATCTTACGACTAACACTGAGACTGCTCAGGATGCTTGGGATCGAGCTCAGTTAGCAATCATTGCGGCAGGCAGACGAGTTCTTGGCGTTTCTAAGGGAGGACGTGTCATCGACAGGGAGACATGGTGGTGGAATGACAAGGTGCAGGAGGTGATTCGTGAAAAGAAGGCTGCCTTTAAGAAGTGGCAGAAATCCAACTTTCCTGAAAACAGTCTAAAGTGCATAGTAGCAAAACGTGCCAGCAAAAGAGCTGTAGCCAGAGCCCGCAGTGAGAGTTTATCACCATTATATGATAAACTTGAAACTGCGGAGGGGCAGAAGCTCATATACAAACTGGCCCGTGGCCGGGATAAAGCGACGCAAGATATCGCAAAATGTCTTTGCGTCAAAGATTCCCAGGGCACGTTGCTCTGTAATCCCGCTTCTGTGAAGGAGAGATGGAGAAGCTATTTCCAAGAGCTGCTGAACACTCAGCATCTGTGCAGTCTTCATCACGACCCACCGCCTAACCTCGGACTTGTTGCCCCAATAACCTTTGACGAAACTCGGAATTGCCTTCGACGCATGAAGAACGGAAAAGCGGTGGGGCCGGACGAAATTCCGATCGAAGCGTGGAAATTTTTGGGCTCTCTTAGTGTGCTCATACTTACTGACCTTTTTAACTATATCTTGAACACTAGAAAGATGCCACACCAGCGGCGGCTCAGTTTCATTACCCTTATTTACAAGGGAAGTGGCAGTGGTCAAGATTGTGGTAGTTATAGGGGCATTAAGCTTATGAGTCACACCATGAAGCTCTTCGAGCGCATTATCGATATCAGGCTCCGCCGAGAGTGTACTGTCTGTGAGTCTCAATATGGATTTCAGCCTGGATCGGGTACTATGGACGCCATTTTTGCCCTCAGAACTTTGATGGAGGCATACAGGGAAAAGAGGAGAGCTCTGCATGTGGCTTTTTTAGATCTGCAGAAGGCCTTTGACTGTGTGCCTCGTCAGTGTATCTGGTGGGCATTGCGTTTGAAAGGGATCCCTGAGGCCTATATTGAGATTATCAAAGATATGTATCACAATTCCGCTTCCATGGTTAGGACTGCTGTTGGCGACACCATACCTTTCCAGATTACAGTAGGGGTTCACCAGGGCTCAGCTCTTAGCCCATTCTTATTCAACGTAGTGCTAGATACTGTCTCGGCTCACATCCAAGACCAGCCTCCGTGGCTAATGATGTATGCCGATGACATAGCACTCGTTGAAGAGAACCGGCTGATGCTAGAGCGTAAAGTGAACCTCTGGAATGGTTCGCTTGAGAACGGCGGTCTTAAACTAAATGTGTCGAAGACCGAGTACATGGCTTGCGGGAGACCGGACTCGAGCACTATCCATATAGGTACTGAACCAGCCGTTAAGTCGGAAAAGTTCAGGAACCTCGGATCCGTTATGCACGAGTCTGGAGGCATCGATCACGACGTTCACGGTCGGATAAGCGCTGCCTGGGCCAAATGGCGGGAGGTCACTGGTGTGGTCTGCGATCGCAAAATACCAACCAAACTCAAGGGGCTGAAATATAAGAGCATCGTTCGACCGGTTCTTTTATACGGCAGCGAATGCTGGCCAGTACTATCTAGGCACACTCAGGAGCTTCGTGTCACGGAAATGAAGATGCTGAGATGGATGTGCGGCGTAAAGCGGTCTGACCGCATACGTAACACATTTATTCATATTATTTTATGTATTGGTGATAGCCGTATATTGTGAGTGTGTCGTTATTCTCGAAAAACTAATTCGCCCGATCGGATTCGAGCCGGCCGTCACTGCTAACACCGTGGGCCGGTATCTAAAGTTGCGCGCCCCGCCACTGCGCCACGGTAACATCTGACGGTTGCCTCGAATTAGACGTCCGATATCTGTGCTACACGCTACGGCTATCTTGTCCGCTACGAGTTTGCTGCTACGACTTAACGACGTCACTCAATATAACGTAGCAAACATCATCTGCTACGCAATAGCCATATCGCACCTCACGCGAGCTAAACATATACTTCGTAATCATGTCCGTGCGCAGATCTCCTCCAGCGACTCCGTCGTCTATTACTCCCGTCAAGCTTACCCAATCGGAATCTGATCTGTTACGCATGAATGAGAATAAATATGTGAATATAAATCGTAGCAAACGACATCGTACAGATAGCGATTCACCGTTAGTGCAAGATGATCAAGACCTTAAACAAGAAATTATAGGATTGCTACACAATTGGAAGTTGGAGTTCGACGCTAAAGTAAATGAAATGTGCGAGAAGCAGAAAACAACAATCTTGAAACTTTCTACTGAAATCACAGAGCTAAAAAAACAAACGGCCAAAATTCATGAATCCAATGATGAAGTTACTAAATCTATGGGATTTATAAATAATCAATTTGAAGAAATTAAAACAGGGTTAGATAATATACAAAAAGAAAGAATAGAACATCGTCACTGCATAGAAAAACTGGAAAGAAAGGTGCTGGATTTACAGCAGAAGTCCAGACCCTCAGGTATAGAAATAAGAAATATTCCTATGATAGATAAAGAAACTAATGGGGATCTCATGGCTACTGTGGGAAATATAGGACAAACTGTTGGGATAAATATTTCAGAGTCAGACCTCCGTGATATTTACCGACTACCAGGTAAACGCGGTGCAACAAGACCAATTGTAGTTGAATTCCACAGCGTTCAAAAGAAGCTGAACACTCTGTCCTCCGTACGGGCGTTCAATAACAAAAAAAAAAAACGGCAAATGAAAAGTTGAATCCTGAAATTATAAATATCCCTGGGAAACGACAGCCGATATACGTAGCTGAATACCTCTCTGCGAGCTCAAAAAGGTTATTCTACCTGGCTAGAGATTTTGCAAGCAAAAATGGGTTTACCTACTGCTGGTCGTCAAATGGAAATATATTTCTTCGGAAAACCCAAGGTGAGAAACAAATATTAGTCTCCACTGAAAAGTGTCTCTTAGACCTCAAGAAGAATATGTGACTAGCACAACAAGTAAAATTAAAACTGATTTCTTATTATTACAAAAAATATTATTTTAGCATTATATATGTTCAATACTTAGTCATAAGATTTGCATGTAACTACTACAAAATACCTAATATAACATTACCAACACTAAATTTACAACACAATCATTCAACATACTATTACATAATACATACTCCTACACAAAATCAATATCACAAAAACACATACCCATATAAAATAACACCCATAAATACTTGTTATATACTCGTATATATATATCAGTTTTATGGTAATTCCCTTTCTCGAATATCTAACATAAGCAATGGCTGTATACAATATTAACACTGAATTGGATTCACTAGAAGCAACCAACTCCTACTTATGTCACCCAGAGGACTGTCAGATATATCTTAAACATAGACTAAAATCATTCAAGCTACTTCATTTAAATATTCGTAGTGTAAATAAAAATTTCGACCAACTACGCATATTATTGTCAATGACAAATGTCACCCTAGATGTCATTGTATTGACCGAATGCTGGCTCAGTAAAGTAACTAGCCTACCATATTTGGAAGGATTTGATTCCCACTTTACGACTAATTTATTAAACCAAAACGACGGAGTAGTTCTCTATATAAATAAAAAATGTACATACAGAGTTCATGAACCTTCTTATACAAGAGCTAGCTGTCTAGTATGTACAGTGGACAATAACTTTAGTATTGTGGCAGTTTATAGATCCCCTTCTCTAAAATCAAAAGAAAATTTGGACAACTTCTTAACAGACCTCAGTATCTTATATACTGGGTTAACAAAAGGGAACACAATCCTGGTAGGGGATATTAATATAAATATAGCCCTAGATAGTCCGGATACATTACGCGAAGAATACTTGACCCTTAATGCAACACATGGACTTTTCCCAACACACTACTACCCCACTAGGGATACATCATGCCTTGATCACATTCTAACAAATTCTACGCTGCCCTCTACTACATTAATATTGGACTCTTTCATAACTGACCATAGGCCAATAATTCTAGAACTTATAAAAACCACCCATAACAACCATTATTCTACTTCCCGCACCACTACAGACCTCTCTAATATCAAAATAGAACTAGAACGGACGAACTTTAGTAACATTCTGTTAACTAACGACGTAAACTTGGCAACAAACAGTTTCGTTTCCACACTATCCAACATAATCGTTCATCACACATTGACAACATCCGTGACCAAGAAAAATATTATGCTTAAGCCCTGGATGTCACCTGGTTTGCTCAGATGCATAAGAAACCGCGATAGGTTGCACATAAAATCAAGAAAATCACCCTTAAATATGATTTTTAAGGTTACCTACACCAGGTACCGTAACTTCTGCAACGGTCTACTACGTAAACTAAAAATAGCATACGAAAAAACCCAGCTTGATATAGCAGGAAATAATCCTAAAGCCCTCTGGAAAGCGATAAAAAATATTACTAACACTCATAAGTCTAAAGTAAGCTCCACAAATTTACTCAACATTACTAATGACCCAAAAACTTCTATTAACCACGTTTGCAACTTTTTCACAAATATAGGTAAAAACTTAGCCACTGAAGTATTGTCTTCGGGCCCCTCAAATGTAAATGTCCCTCCATCATTATCCCATTCTCCAGCTTTCAACACTAGCCCATGTAACTCACTTGTTTTGTCAGAAGTCACTGACTCCGACATCGAATCTATCATCTTACAGCTTCGCCCTAACTGCGCAACGGGATGGGACTGTATCTCGTCACAGATTATTAGACTATGCCGTCAAGAGCTTGTTCCATCAATCACTCATATCTGTAATACAGCCATCCGTACCGGTGTTTTCCCTGATGCTTTCAAAAAGGCAACTATCCACCCTATTTACAAGAGCGGAGACAGAGACTGTGTCAATAACTACCGTCCAATAGCGGTGCTTTCAACTCTATCAAAAATATTAGAAAAGATCCTAAACCGGTCACTCACGTCTTTTATGAACAAATTTAACATCTTGGCTTCAAATCAATACGGCTTTCGCTCAAGATTCTCAACTGAGGACGCCGTTATGGACCTTTGTAATATGGTGGTTAAAAATCTAGATGCTAAAATAAACTGCTTGTGCATCTTCCTGGATCTATCTAAGGCGTTCGACACAGTCTCTGTTCCCATTCTCCTAGCCAAAATGGAAAGTTTAGGCATAAGAGGATTAGCGCAGGAGATATTCAAAAGTTACCTAACCGAAAGAAGGCAGCAGGTCTTGATTGGAGGTTTAACGAGTGACGAGGAAGCCGTCCATTATGGCGTCCCGCAGGGGAGTGTACTGGGTCCCAGTTTCTTCCAGCTCTACATCAATGACCTCTGCACAATGTCCCTTCCTAATGCCCAAATATTTGTATATGCAGATGATACGGCAATTCTAGTATCGGGACCAAACTGGGACACCATAAAACAATCAGCTGAACTTGCTTTTTATCTAGAGTCATGACTTGGTTGGCCCAAAATCTATTGACACTTAATTTGTCAAAAACAAATTATCTGCCATTTTACATTAATAAAACCAAAATCCCACCAGCAGACTTCTGTATTAAAGCTCATATTTGCAATTCTCAGAATGATTGTACATGCCGACAAATAACCCGTGCAGAATTTGTAAAATATTTGGGGGTCCATATAGATTGCGGGTTGAGATGGAATAAGCAGATTGACACGGTGATCTCCAGAACTAGGCGTTTAATTAATATCTTTAAAAATTTGCGCGAATGTGCTCCATTCGACAAACTCAAATTAGTGTACTTAGCCCTGTGTCAATCTGTTATTCAATACTGCATTACAGCTTGGGGAGGTGCTGCAAAATCACACCTTATTGGATTAGAAAGAGCACAAAGAGGCATATTAAAAGTAATGACCAAGAAACCCTATAGATACCCTACAACTACCCTATTTTTAGATTGTCAGGTTTTAACAGTTCGTCAGCTTTATGTGCTTAAATGTATCCTACGGAAACATAAGACCGTACCTCCCCCTGACCTCAACAAACGCAGCAAAAGGTCAGTCTGCCCCATTGTACCATGTAAAACCTCCTTCGCTAGAGGACAATTTCTCAGCGCATCCACCAAATTATACAACTTGGCTAACAAGGATTTAAATATTGTCCACCTTAGTTATCATCAAATAAAAACTACATTACGTAACTGGCTCCAGGTGTTAGACTACGACAAGACCGAAAACCTGCTGGTGTATGCCAAATAAGTATATCAATATTTACTATCTCACTCAACATAATTCTCACACACACACACACACACACACACATACACACACATACATACACACATACACACACATACACATACACACATACTCACACTCAGAGGCACACACACACACACACACACACACACACACACACACACACACACACACACACACACACACACACACACACATACACACACACACACCTACACAGCCACACACTATAAGACTTAGGTTAGGTAATAATTTAAAAATGGATAACTTGCAGCGTCATTCACTCGCTAATATCGCCATCTTATTTTTTTTTTATTTTTTATAATGTAACATCTCACGACTGAACACTGCCTACCAAAATACAAGCATCCGCTTAGTTTGGGGAGCAGTATCAGTACCTATTGTGTAATACATTTAAGATAGCACCATTAGATTTGTAACCGTTTTGAATGTATTTTTGGTATCAATAAATATTTTTAATTTTATTTATTTATTTATTCGAGGTAGTCTTGGAGTCCGTGACATAGCGGATAAGCTCCAAGAGCGTCGCCTGAGGTGGTATGGTCACGTTGCGCGCCGGCCTAGGAACTATGTCGGACGCAAGTGCCTTGATATGTCTGTCCCTGGAGTGAGACCTCCCGGACGCCCAAGGAAGCGCTGGTTGGATGTCGTGATGCAGGACATGAGAGCCAATGGTCTAACCACTGAGGACGTAAAAGATCGTGCAAAGTGGAGTAGGCTCAGTAGGAAGGCAGACCCTGGCACAGCAAGCTGGGATTAATGCCAGGAAGAAGAAGAAGAAGAAGAAGAAGAAGTCAGAGATCAAAATTACTTGTTACGTTCCTGCATATTGAACGTCACACATTAAGCCGTGTGATTCCGGCTTAGAATAGGATCACCCTGGTAGTTGGTACTGATGGTGTCGTAAGAGGCGACTAAAGTACGTGTGGAAGAGTCACGTTGACGCAATGACAACACGCATGGGCAGACACGACCGGATTATTATCATTCCCGGCATTTTATCACGTGTCGCATTGGGTAATGCCCAATTATTATCTTTTTCCCGTGGTGGTTTACGGGGCCGTGGGCGACGGTGATCACTCACTATCAAGGGCCCGTACGCTCGTTTGCCTTGTGTTTTCCATAAAAAAAGATTCATTAAGCAATTTCTGGTCCGACATTGTTTGACAAAGGCTCTTGGTTATCACCAGTTTGATTAATAAATAAAACCACACGAGCTACGATATTTATGATCATAGCTCGGAGTAAATTGAACATTTGTTTTGATCATAATTTCTATAAATCACGCAACAAACCTCGGTGACATTTACGCAGAATTATGGATCACTGCGCTTTATTGTGAGACGCAATTTTTTAACGCTCAACAATCTGTAAATAGCTTAATAATGATACTTATTTTAAAAACGTATAAATATTTGAACGTAGCAGGAAGAGGAAGGTAGAACCCGCGCCTCTTGAAAACCACCCAAGCGCTCTAACTAACTGAGCCATAATGTTCTCATCGAGTTACAAAGTAAAACCTTATGATGATTTTTTTCTATTGAATATCTTTTCCATTACTTGTATTGTAAGCTCTTATTTCACGACAATCCGCATTACTTTATATCCACGGAATATGTATGATAAGTTCTTATTATGCGATACGGCCTGTCGTAGTGCAGGGGCACACGTACGTGACTCTAGCCGCATTAGGTTGTGAGTTCGATCCTCACTCGAAGAATTAAAAAAATATATATATTTTTAAATTAAATATTCTCATTAATTCGCTCTGATAAAAAGGCAAGGCATTCAGTTCCGCCTCTTAACACATAATGACTTAAATTCGGCGCAAAGTGGGGAACGGAACGAATTATATTAACAGTAAGCTCTCAAGTTCCCTGTGCCTACCCCGCCATGAAGAGGATACAAGGTAAAGCTATGAAAGTATAAATATTCAAGTCTGCATATTAGAAGGTCTTGAAATTGCAGTACAAATAAAGTTATTAATAATTATTAGAAAGTCTAATTAAAATAATTTGTTTTCTTGTCTCGTTTCAGTAAGTATATTGCATTTGTACAATTATCATATTAGATTATGTGACAATATGTATCAAATAATAGAAAAATGGGCCTTTTGAGGTGCACCAGCACAAACGTGCGACTGTAATAGGCGCGATACAGCGTAATGACGAAAAAAATAGATAGATAGAATTTAAAAACATACCATCCTTAATTTGTGCTAGAATAGCATCTTACAGTAGTAGATTGTCACCAGTAATAGTCATATTTCTCCTTCTTAGGTGCGATTTAAGGCTGTTTAATTACAGCCATTACCGAAAAGAATGCTCATAAAATACTGTTTAATCGACCCTGTTATTTAACTTAAGCAAAACGTGAAAGATAGTAGAAAGAAGTAAATGATAAGATATTAGAACAAGTTTGACGGAGTATTTTTTTTTATGGCCAAGACATGGCAAACGAGCGTACAACTTATGATAAGTGATCACCGTCGGCCACGGCCCCGTGTAATTGAATTCCCACCGTGTAAAAGAATTTCAAGCTGAAGAATCTTAGTGGGTACGTTGTGTATTAACACTGGGTTTCTAATTTCCTTTTGCATATCCATGCGGGATACATGCTCCTTTTTCTCTATCGAGACTAACCGTTTATTTCATACTGCCCTCCTGTACAAACCTTAATGTCACACTAGGAGAATAATATATCTGCCACCGGGTTTTATTCCAGTGGCCTGTCTTCTATCACGCTACTTCTTTTTCCAAATAGGTGCGGGAGCTGTAGGTACGCCCACCCCCCGCACGCCGTATATACTCGCCAGCGCCAGCATGCTCGCTACTCCCCTCGCTGAGGACGCCAGAGAAGCTGGCTGACAATTTCCAGTTAGTACCGGAGTTGTACTGGGTGCATTTGGGCCTTACCGGGTGGGTATACCCATAAAACCGGGAGGCTTTAAGCTTATTCCAGTACCTGCTTTTTTAACTACTCCGTGTTATATTATGCTGCATACGTAAATTTATTCTACTATAACTTTAACGTAAAACAAATATAAGTGTGTTTATAATTCAGAACAACATGTAAAGATACTAAACTTAAATTTTGTGTCCTAAGTGTGGAATAACACTTTAAAAAAACATAGTAAAAACATGTAAAGAATACATATATGTACTAAGTTCACGTATAACATATGTAGTTACCAGCGTTACACCTTTACATTTTTGATATATATATATATATATATATATATATATATATATATATATATATATATATATATATATATATATATATATATATATATATATATATATATATATATATATATGTGTATATATATATATATGTGTATATATATATATATATATATATATATATATATATATATATATATATATATATATATATATATATATATACACATATATATATATATATATATATATATATATATATATATATATATACACATATATATATAATATATATATACACATATATATATATATATATATATATATATATATATATATATATATATATATATATATATATATATATATATATATATATATATATATATATATGTGTATATATATATATATGTGTATATATATATATATATATATATATATATATATATATATATATATATATATATATATATATATATATATATATATATACACATATATATATATATATATATATATATATATATATATATATATATATATATATATATATATATATATATATATATATATATATATACACATATATATATATATATATATATATATATATATATATATATATATATATATATATATATATATATATATACAAAACTTGACGAGCGTTATATCACTTGTTATCTTATCAGAATGTGTCTGACTTTGGAGCATGTAATCCTATTAAAAACTATCTTTTTGATTAAATCACGTTAATACTTTGATATCGTGTTGATAAGTTGATAATTAATAATTTAGTTTTTGTTGTTATTGTTTAAAATATATAATTAATTTATATCTTTTATCAATTGTATTTTGAAACGAAATGTATCACTTTATTATATCACACATAGTTTGATGTGGTGTAAGTAAAGCGAACTTTTTCATATATGACACCTGATAACTCTTTGATATTGCTTCCTGCAATTTAAGAGAATGTTTTCATTGCGCGTTGGATATGGTGACTCTAGATTTTAGCTTGGTTAGAGCTTAATAAGTTAGATATGTTTGTGTTTATTAGGTCCATTGAATGAGGCTTTAGTTTGATTTATATAATATCTAAATGACATTTGAACTAAAACTTCTACATTTATGGTTATGGTTAATATTTTTTTTCTAATGCTTTTATTGCAATCGGAGAATCCCAGCTTTAGAGAAAATATACATAATAAAGAGTATATCTTAAAAAGCTGTCATAAACAATATTTTCGCAAAAGATCAACGACTGGAGAAATATATATATTTGTATAAATTTGGTGGCACAATTGTTTATTATATTTTTTACTTTACTTATACATTTTTCTTAATAAGATACTGTTGATGTTTTATACACGACGTCGTTGTTTTGACTGACACAACTCCAAAATGATATTACAGGACGTAACTTTAATATATTGAGCACGAATATTTACGTAGTAATCTAAATCCTTAATAAGAGGCTTACGTTTAATAAATAAATATTATAGTCTGGGCTTACTGTTATCTAAATAAAAATGTAGGTAATTATTTCTTTAAAAAGATATCCATCTTATTATTGAATTAAATTGATACGAATCAGCAAGACTGAGTCTTACTAACTTCTTGGCTCGCAAATATTTCAAAATAGAACATCCAGGGCACTTAAGGATAATTAGCACATCTACTAGTATTTTTAGCATTTTTCGGTTTTCTGTCATTTTTATTTTTTTAATAATTTTACGATTTTCACCGCATGCCAAATAAGCATAGTATCAAGGCAATCTATTTTTAGTTGAGCGGCGGAACTTTTTACTTTGTTTTGCTAGATGAGGAAAATAAAAATAATTCTTAGTGATATCGAACCCACGGCCACCGCTTTTACAATTAAGACTTATATATGTCACTACACCAACTAAAATACATATATGACGTATTGGACATTGCCACTGCAATATCCGTGCTCTATAAGTCAAGGATAAACTAGATAACTACATAGTAAAGAACAACATTATAATGAAGTCTTACAAGTCAAGTTAGTAACAATTAACCTTCAAAAGATTTCACATTTTTAGTCGTGTTTCAGTTTATACACCAACTTTGTCTACAAAATTCCACGGGTGTCGTGTTGCTTCGTTTACTTATCAGAATTGGTCAGACCAAATTCAATATTAAAATTTAAATATTTTTATTCAAAATAAGAAGTTACAGGCAACGTTTTTTCGAACGTTAAACAATTTACCACCAGTTCACCAAAGCTACTGCCTCAAGCCTGAGGAGAACCGGCGCCATACACTCAGCGGCCATGTACTTTTTTTAACCAAAGCTTACATCATATTATTATAATTAACGATACATTTAAAATAGCCTGGAGCGAGCATTTTAGTCTTATATATTTTTTATTCTTAGGGCGTATAATCATTTATAAAATCGTTAATTTGGTAATAACTTTTAACATACAAACGTCTTTTCACAACTTCTTGTGAAATAGAAAATTTTGGGACATTTTCTGGGATCCTATTGTAAAATCGTTTGCACTGTCTCATAAAAGAATTATGGGCTCGGTGCAATTTAGTTAAAGGTGCACCGAGATTAAATTTATATATATATGTAATGTAAATATTATGTATATATGTCCCCGATTTTGCTTAATTCTTTAATATTTTTCTTAACATACATAATATTTTCAAAAATGTATTCAGATGCAAATTTAAATTTTTAGATTTTGAGTTAAATTTTTCTCTTAAAGAATGTCTAGGGCCTAATTTATAGATTCTGCGAGGCAAAAATTGATTGAATACCGGCTGCATTACCCCAAAGTACGATGCCATAGGGCATAATACTATGAAAGTAGCTAAAATAAACAAGGCGAGCTTACCGCTTATATATTCTAGGAAGACATGATGCAGAGCTAAGAGCCATCTCCTCGAAGTCCTCCATGTATATATCTGATATTACTAGAATTTTTGATTGAACACTAGATATCCAGATGTAAGGCAGTGTTCTAAACGTTCAAGATATTCTATAGGCATGTTGTTCTCCTCTAGCTTCCGCTTGACAATCCTGGTAAACGCGTAATAGGTATACTGGTAGCGACTGGACATCAAAACTGAGCATGGTTCCATTGCTGGCTAGCTTAACGTCTTTCAGTCCGCTAACAAAATGGTAAAAATCCCTGACATACGATGTTGTGTGGCCACGCAGTGTAGAGAAGTACTTTCGCGACGTGTTGAGCCAGTTTATACGTCGGTGTATCGATTAGGCTCACTACTGGACGATTATGTTACATTTGTGGACGTAGTCCTTCAGCAATGATTTTGCGACAGTTGTGGAAGCTATAAGGGCTTTTGTTGTAGAAACTGGAATATCAGCAAAAAATGTTTAAAAACACCTATTAACTATTATCACAGCTGGTTTTATCATTGTAAATTTTTGATTGAAATTCAAAATTGAAAAACTTTGTATTTCCATATATTTTTTTTGTCAGAGGATGTTTTTATTTTACTAAACTTAAATCTAAAAAGCATTTTTTATATTTAAGTTTAATATTTTCTGTCCTAAGTGTGGAATAACACTTTAAAAAAACATAGTAAAAATGTTTTTATTTTGTTTTTAAAATGTAGAGATTTTGCCATGGAACATAGTTTTTAAACAATTTTGTATAGTGCCTAACATATTTAATAAATTATTTACTGTGGTTATATGCTTTTTTTATTAATAAATGATTAACTGTGGTTCTTATAATGAATGCTCACATAATAAATGCGTTAAGAATTTTTCCTTGGTTATTGCAGCGATGATATTTAAATTAATTTATTTCATACTGCATAGGTATGCCTACATTGATTTAGTTATAATACTGACAAGTTGTGTTTTTTTTCTTCATTTTTTATTTAAAGAGTATTGCAAGTATTTTATGCGGCGTGTGATTCTTGCCGTGTGATCCCGCTTAGAATAGGATCACCCTGGTACTGATGGTGTCGGAAGAGGCGACTAAAGTGCGTGTGGTAGAGTCACGTTGCCAGTAATGGCAACACGCATGGGCAGACTCGACCGGATTGATACCACCCCCGGCATTTAAGACCGGCGTTAAGTAGTGGCATTGGCCACTGCGTTTCGCATTAGGTAATGCCGGGCCCCGGTGCCCTTCCACCTTAAAAGACGGCAACGCTCCTGTAGCTCCTCTGGAGTTACACGGGGTCATGGGCGACGGTGATCACTTACCATCAAGTGACCCGTACGCTCGTTTGCCGTCTCTTCCATAAAAAAAAAAAAAAAAGCGGATTTATATATTATTTATCTTCCGATACGAATCATGTGTGGCTATACATTATTTTTAACTTACAATTATGAATGATTTACAAAATATAGCAGATGATATTGAAACAATTCAAGTATCGAATTCTTTTATTTGTAGACCTAAACAATGTTGTTCATACTTATATCGTAACTCAATAAATAAAATCTTGCATGTAAACATCAGAAGTATAAATTGTAATTTTAATGAACTCCTTATACTAATTGAACAAATAAATATTGAACTTGACATCATAATAGGAATGTTGGCTAAGCAAATGCAATGATGTACCATTTCTAACTGGCTTTTCTTCTTTCTCATGTAAATTTGCTCATCAAAAACGATGAAGTAGTAGCTTTTGTAAGACGCAATATTGAAATGCCAATATGAAAAAGAAATGCCGAAAATTTGGAATGCCATGATGCAATTAAAACCTTTTAGTAATATTATTGTTATTAGGGATATCAATATTAATATTGCTCCGAATAGCAATGATACTAACTCTGATGAATATCTTAACCTTTTATTCTTCTATTTTATTTCTGACTAGAAAAATAATAATTGTTTGGATCATGCAACGTTGAAATTATTGCTACTATCCTTGTTCTTGTTTCTTTTATTATAGACCATGCTCCGATAATACTTGGCTTGGAATTCAAAACAAAAACCTATAACGTTAAGTGATCTGTAAAACGACTGGATGATTTAGCCTGTTTTGATGAAATAGAAAAATATGATTTTTCTCATATTCTTTTAGATAACACTGTAGTACACAAATTGTCAAAAACTCAAGAAGTCTCGGTCTCTAGGAAAAGTACTATAACAAAGCCCTGGATAACACCTGGACTTTTACGTTGTTTAAGACATCGGGACAAACTATACCGGAGGAGAAAGAAAACTCAGAATAATTCTGAATTTATTAAAAAAAAATATATATATTAAAACGAATAAAAAAAGAATTTGACCAAAAAAAAATTTGGAAAAGTAAATAATAATATAAGGGCACTTGGGAATTTGTAAAAAAACATGTAATTTAAATAATTCGTCACAATCTTCTCCAGATCTGTTAACCTCGTTAACTTATCACTATTCAGCGTTTTCTGAAACTAATAATATTTCGTATCCATTGGTAACAGCCTATATATGAAGTTTAATAACTGTACACTTGATTTTTCTAGCAATTGCCATACCTATCCCAGATTGCCAATGTCACTATACAGTAACATTATTATAGTGTCACTATACAGTGTATAGTACTGTTTATACTGAAGTTGAAAATATTATTATTTTTTTTAGCTTCACGCTGTATTCAGCACGAGACAGGGTAGGCAGAAGGAACCCGGGAACCTAGTGTAAAGACACTCCGTTCCACTTCCGTTCCCTACTTTTTGCCGAATTTGAAGTATTGCGTGTTAAGTAGCGGAACTCCACGCCGCGCTTTGCCTTATTACGTCAGTACAATAATCGGCAATTATAGATCTATTTCGATTCTCAGCACTTTATCTAAAATAATTGGGAAATTACTAAATTTAAGGCTTATTAACTACTTAGATTCAAATTAACTGCTTTCGAATAATCAGTATGGCTTTAGAAAGGGTAAATCAACAGTTGATGCTGTTTTAGGTTTATCAACTTTGACGCTAAATAGAAAATGATTGGAATCTTCTTAGACCTATCTAAAGTGTTTAATACTATCGACATCCCGAAGATTTTGGATAAATTTAATAGTATGGGCATAAGAGATATAGTCAACGATATTTTTCGGAGCTACTTAACTGATTGCTCTCAATGCGTTGTTATAGAAAATGTTATAAATTCAGAAGAAACTCTAAATATTGGCATTCCTCAAGGAAATGTCCTTTTTTTGTTCCTTATTTACGTTAACGAACTACTACTAAATTGTAAAATAGTATTATATGTTGATGATACAGAATTTCTTGTACATGGCAAAATCTGGACTGAAGCTTAAACTCATCTGGCTTCTGTATAGAATTGGTTGACCAATCTTAAATTAACTTTTAACTTAGACAAAACAAAATTCATGACTATTACTCCTCATAATTATAATGTCCCATCACCAGTTTCTATAACACTAAAATAAAATACCTGGGAGTATGACTCGATGAAACACTTGCCTGGAAAGAACACATTAACGTAATGTGTAACAGAATCAGGAAAACAATCTATTTATTTAAAAGTCTAAGATCTATTTTAAATATTTCATGCTTAAAAACTAAATACTATTCCCTTTTACATCTATGTATAATGTCATATTGTATTATTGTTTGGAGAGGTACAGGTAAGACTAAAATGCTACGCTTAGAGCGATATATTCTATATCGATATATTCTTAAAATTATGTTAAATAAGCCTTTATTATTTTCAACTATTGAGTTATACGTTACACATAAACACTCGGAAACACTTTACCATAAACACCTAATTAATAGTAAATGCAGACATACATGCATTCATATATACTTACACGCACACACGCATACGTGTATTTGTATGCGGATATTTCACAGGATATTTTTATTTTATTAAAATTTTGCCATGGAACATAGTTTTTTTGCATTCACACGTACTTACGAGTATAAATACGCACGCACACAAATACACACACATAAATGACAATGAATGATCACAAAATTCAACCAACACACCTAATTTTAATTTAAAATGTATTTTTAGTTTACATTATGGTAGGGCAACTATTGTTTCTCTTCTTTGTTTTTAATTATTTTGTAAAATTTCTGGAGAGGGTGTGAATTTTAATTTATTTTTTAATAACCTTTGTCTATTATTATAAATTCCTACAGTCACCCAATCATTAAATAATAAGAAACTTCTGGATTCTATTGTTTTAGTAAATACAGTATTTATCTTATTTTTGATAACATTAAAAAAATACATATAATAAGTTGGGTTAATTACACTGTAGGTATTGGAGATTTGCTTTTGTATTTTTTCTAAACTTTTCTATACGACCAGTTGCCATCGGTACATAAACAATTTTGTTTTTTTAAACAACATTTATTTATACCAAAGTAAACGTGCGTAACATATTAATTATTATTATTAAAAAGAGTTTGTAAAAATATTTTCAATATAAGTGGCGGTACAACTAGTTCTTCTTTAAGGGTCACTTAGATAAAAACTGTTACCGTCTTCAAAATGATGAGCGTAAAAGCCCCAAATTAATTTACTACCTAATATTCATCTATTCGTATAAAACGCAGTACTGTTCATGTAATTATTGCTAGCAAGCGGTAAAATTATCTGGGGTTTTTTGAATTTATTTTTTTTCCAATCAAAAAATAAAAATATTACTGATTTATAAAAGATAAAAAAACGCATTATAGCTATTGTTGAAATTGATAATGAAGCTTAAAGTCGAGACTATGAAACTCGATTTGATATCATAATTGGCTTTAATATCTTAAAATAGCGTAACTATCAGTGAAAATAATCTATTAGTCGTGAAATTATGATCAATCAGTCTAATGACGTCAACTTGCCTCGATATTAAGTAAAAGAATCTGTAGTAATTATTAATTAATGATATATTTTATATTACATATAAAAAAATCCTGACAAAATTATTATTTAGTAGCCTTATTGATTCATTCATTCATTTCTTCAATTATAGCGTTTCGAGCGTGCCAGTTGAGCACAGTTCACAAAGCCAATGTCCCGTTGTATGGAGGACTCACGAGAAGAATTAATCAGCACAAAAGGAATAATTGTACACAATAATATAATACATGTAAAAAAGAGACCCAGTAAAATTACTAACTTGGCGCAAGAGTCACCTGGGATCCAAACCCGAGTAACTTCCAGGTCCTTAAGATGACATGAATACAATTCTTCACGAATCATTAAAACAATTGAAGATCTTAATCTACTATCTAACGGATTTCCCTTCAATGCCATTAAGCAGCTTAGTGAGTCAGTAAAAATAACAGTTTGCTTAAAGTCGTGGGAGCGTGTAAACAGGACTGCTTCTAACAAAACAACAGCCTCGCCTGTGAACACCGATGATTCAGGGAGATATTTAAATTGTAAAATAATTTTGAATTTTGGTATCCAGCAAGCCGCACCAACACAGCTCTCTATGGAAAGCTTTGATGCATCCGTGAAGATGAGAAGATGGTTTGGCCAGTGTAAATTAGCTAATTCCTTAAATTTTGTGTTGGTGCCAGGATCACCTTTGGTTAGGCCAAGATTTGTGACAATATGTGGAAAATGGACCCAGGCTTTATAAGGCGTCATAAAAAGGGGATTAGATGGATGGTAAGACTTAGGGAGAAAGGTAAATCTAAGGAAGCTATCCAGCAGATAAGGCAACGGTTTGTCTTAGGGGATAAGACGAGCTAGCTTAGATAGCTTAGACCATAAAGGATGGGAAAAAACTGCAACATTTTACTCACAAGTCGCACTCCACCTGCAATGCATTGGTGAGCGTAGACTTCATTGCACCTAGTATAATCCGAAGGTATTTATATTGGTCTCGATTCAACTTTTCAGTAGCTACTTTATTAAAAGGGTCTAAAGCAAATAGTCCATAGGCGATGTGACTACGAACTATATCGTTATATTGCAGTTTAAGAGTATACGGGTGTGCACCCCACCACACACCAGACACAGCTCTCAGAGCATTAATGCCTTTTTCATACTTCCTGCTTAGATATTCAGCATGGGCAACCCCGTTCAGTCGTTTATCGAGAATCATATCAAGAAATTTAACATTTTCCGTTAAGTGTATAGGAATGTTATTACACAGAATATTAAAATTTGGAATAACCTTCTTTTTAGTAAATACTACAGCTTGACATTTATTAATAGATAACGCCAAGCCATGATTAAAAAGCGACTGGTTGAGATAGTGCAAGTCAGTATTTAAACGAAAGTTTATGTCCTCTACCGAATTTGGGCTGTAATAGAGGACGATGAAGGATCAGCATACTGAAGGATGTTACAAAAATTATTTACAGATAATTCGAGGATATTATATAGCAGAGGACTAAGAGCTGAACCTTGAGGTAGGCCCTTCCAGACAAGTCTGCGAGAGGCAGTAAGGAGTGAGTGTTTTACAGATACCGAAGTACCGGTCAGCAAATTACAAATGTAATGGGACAACTTCGGCGGAATACTCAGCTGATGCAGTTTCTGCCTGAGCACCAGAAGAAGGACATTATCATAAGCAGATGCAAAATCTAGAAAAAAACCAACTAGATACTTTCCTTTGGCAAAAGCTCGTCGAATATCTGTAGTAAAAACGCTAACACTATGTATAGTACTTAACCCCTTTCTAAATCCAAACTGAGAGGGTGCTAAAATCTTTGATAACGCAGATGCTAGGGCAATGGGTCTATAAAAGTTCAGATCAGAGGGACATTTTCCAGGTTTGAGGATTGGAATAACAATTTGGGACTTCCATGAACTAGGGATAGTGCCTGATTAAAACATAATATTAACTAAATTTAAGAAATATTGTTTGGATTTTTGATTCAATTTGGAGATAAATAAGTAAGATACTCCGTCTTCACCTGAACTGGTATCCTTTAAATCTGTTAAGATGATATTAAGCTCATCAGAAGAAAAAGGCAGATCCATTTCCTCCGACGAATTAACCGGCACGGAACCGGAAAGGTCGAGGGACGGGACAGAGGGAGGAGCCAATTTGTTGGCAAAATAGCTAAGCCATATTGAGGGATTGTTGGAGTTGGGACTATTAACAATGTTAAGCGATCGGCGAAATCTCTTAACACTTGTCCACACAAGAAAGGAAGAGGAGCGAGGACTGACGGATTCACAAAAATTTAACTAACCAAGTTTTTTCTTTTCCAAATGCACTTCCTAAATTCGCATAACTGCGTTTATACTCAAAATACTTCTCCATCGTTATACAGGCTACGTATGACGCGTCGGCAGATATTCGCCGATCGACAGAATCAGAGCATTCCTGATCCCACCAGGGATTGAAATGCATCCAATTCTGAATGAAGTGTTTTTAGAGATACGTAAGACAGCCGCAGATAAAAGGGCAGAGACAAACCGATCATAGTAAACTATTATATTCTCATAATTACCAGACTCAGGAAGATTGCCCAACATGCAATCCACAGAGTCGGTAAACTCATTCCAGTGGGCCTTTTTTAAATTATATTTACGATAAGAAGGAGGAGTGGGAGTCGGAGGAAGTCTGTTATTTAAAGACAGCAAAATAGGAAAATGATCACTACCATAGCTGTATGGGAGTACCAACCATGAGAGCTGGGAAGCGAGAGAAGGAGATAATAAAGAAAGGTCAATAGCTGTCCTAGGATTCTGATTAGGATTAACCCTACGAGTCGGTGAACCATCATTGAGAATGCAGATCAACATCATCAATCATGTCCAAAAACGAAGGAAAAAATCCATCACAGTAATAACACCCCCACAGAGTGTGATGAGTGTTTAAATCACCCAGGACCAGCACAGGAATTGGTAGTGAGGAAATAATCGCCTTAAGCTCTAGGGAATGGAAGGATGAGGAATATAAACGGAAAGAAAGGAAATACCAAGGACCCTCACAGCAACAGCATTAATCTGTTGACTGTCACTAGGAAGAGAAATACGGCAATAAGGAGAGAAGTGCAGGATAAGGATAGCATGGGGGTACCCATACCCATCATTTCTGTCCTCCCTTAAACAGGCGAAATCTGACACCCTGAAAGGGGATTCAGGCACCAACCATATTTCCGAGAGGGCAACAATGACAGGATTATACAGTGAAATAATATGAAGTAATTCATGCTTTTTAGCACGAATACTTTTACTATTCCACTGTAGGAAGCTTAGTGGGGCAATTGTTAAGGATTTGGAAAATTTTAAGTAGTTTTTGGGCAACGTTGGACGGTATTGAGAGTTCATCAGGGAGATTCCGGCACCAACCATATTTCCGAGAGGGCAACAATGACAGCATTATACAGTGAAATAATATGCAGTAATTCATGCTTTTTAGCAGGAATACTTTTATTATTCCACTGTAGGAAGCTTAGTGGGGCCATTGTTAAGAATTTGGAAAATTTTAAGTAGTTTTTGGGCAACGTTGGACGGTATTGAGAGTTCATCAGCAGTTGAGATAATGTTCATGAGAGTGTCAGTAAGAGCCATTAACAGATCTTTTGTAGATTCTGTTGAAATGGCAGCCTCTTAATTAAGGCCAGGGGAGAGGAACTTTTGATGGACTGGTAAACTTGTTTATCAAATCCCTTTGCCAAAGAAGCGCGGAGACGGGTAGATTGGAAGACTCACTTACGGTAAGAATTAGTAGGAGTAACAAGGGATGTGTTTTGCTGGGTTTGGGAGAGTGGAAAACTAGGTAGGGAGAACATTTCCTTAGCAAAATCTGCATAGGAACGTTGAACTGACGAAAACCGAGAAGACGCTTCCATATAGGATACACACTTCTGCGACATTATAACCTTAATATTCTGTTGTCTTACATACTCAGGGCACCCTTTATCGGTTGCGAAATGTTTCGATGAGCAATGGATGCAAGTAGAATTTTCCTTTAGGGTGTCACATGTCTCCCCAGTATGATCCTGGGAGCACCTATAGCACCTTGGCTTTGATCTACACTGTGATTTCACATGGCCAAACGATTTGTAAAACTCGACATTGAGGACAGATTTATAAGAGAATACTCTTTCAGGCAATTGTTGGCCACGTAAAGTTATAACTACAGTCTGAGTGGGAACCCAAGTAACTACACCTTCACTCACATTCTTTCGATGCATGCGTTTCGCTTTTATAACTTCCCCACAAGGAGTAGGGAATGTTAATGACCCAACAAATTCTTCCAGAGACCATTCAAGGGGAACTCCTTTTACAATTCCTATCCTTGTGATATTGAAGGTCGGAATTATACAAACATATTTATACAAACTAAGAATGGGATTGCTTAAAAAATTATTTGCCGCTTCAGCAGATTACTGGACACTGATTTTATTGCGACCAACATTTTTTACTCCATCATTAACAATATCAGTTATTTTATTTGTATGGAGAAACTGATCAAACTTAATGGCCTTTATTGAGGTTATTCAATATATTGAGATTATTCAATTTTTGTCTTGCAGAAGCGAGCTATTCGTGCAATCTATAAATTGGACCCTAAAGATTCTTTAAGGGAAAAATTTAAAGAAATTAATATAATGACCGTTGCATCGCAATACATTTTTGAAAATATTATGTATGTTAAGAAAAATATTAATGAATTTACTAAGATAAGGGATATACATAATATTAATACTAGAAATAAGTTTAATCTTAGTGCACCTGTAACTCGATTGAATCGAGTCCGTAATTCTTTTATGGGTCAGGGTGTACGCTTTTACAATAGGATCCCAGAAAACGTCCGAGAATTTTCTATTTCACAATTTAAAAAAGTTGTGAAAAGACGTTTGTGTGTTAAAGGTTATTACCAAATTAACGATTTCATAAATGATAACACGCCTTGGGAATAAAATACTCGCTCCAGGCTATTTCAAATGTATCATTGTCACAATTGATTATATGATGTAAAATTTGATTAAAAAAAAAGACATGTCCCGCTGAGTTTCTTTCGCCGGTTCTTCTCAGGTCTGAGGCAGTAACTTTAGTGAACTGGTGGTAAATTGTTTGACGTTCAAAAAACGAAGCTTGTAACTTCTTATTTTGAATAAAAATATTTGAATTTGAATTTGAGATACCTGCTGAAGGATCAAGGGTGCAGATTCCCTTGACACATACACAATGAAGGGACCTTTATCTGTACTAATGTAGGATTTTGGAGATTTAATTATCAGACATAGAAGCGTGAGCCCAGACATTTTGAATAGAAGGAGTGGCAGTGGATGGGTTAATAATAGTTTTTTAATGACACTTATGTTGTCATAGTTAGAGGAGTCCAAGTCTTTTTCTAGACGATAATTGATTTACAACACCTCCCCCAGGATCAGGGGGGTCAGGTGGGGGATCAGGATCCATTTAAAATTACTAACTAACCTAACTATAAAATATAACTAACCTAGTCTATAAAACAACACACAAACCCTTACTATAACTAATCTCCTTGTTAGTAAGAATCTATTTACACTATTCTATATTGTTTCCACTATATAAAATAAAAAAATTAACACTGGAACATAAAACTCTCACTACCACGTGTGTCAACCAAAACAAACCACAGCAAAGTCCTAGCCTTACTGTTAATCTTCAGTAAATCTAAAGAAAATTATGGAAGTAGTTAGAGATTTAAGACTTCTCCAGTCAGAAACCTTAAATAATTAGTTAAGAAATGAATAGTCTGCACCGACCTTATGTTTATTATTGTGAGTTGATTCATATACAACACTAGATAATTATTCGATAATTATAATTTACTTTTGACAGCAGATCAAACTGATTTGATTGAAAAGATTGTGCAAAGCTCGTAATTAGTTATTTAGATTTACGATTTCTAGTTTTCACGGTATTTTCTGAAAATATATTCCGTCTAGCAAACCCGTCTTGGACGATTGTATTGAAGAAATTATAGAATGATTTTCTATCAATATTTTGTTAATATCCTAATTGTTCTGCAGTAATTGCGGTTTGATATATTTGAGGCATAATTTTGAAGAGATTAAATTTCTCTAAAAATACGTGAATCTAAAGGCGTAAGGGATAAAGGATTCAATATGTTGTAGTGCGGCAATGTGGGATAGACAGTATAACAGCGCAGGTTGACGGAAGTTTTAAGACAGACATGTTTATTGTTAGACATGTTTATTGTTAAATTTCATTTGCTTTATATGCAGCATTACAAAAATTACATTTGGCAATAAATTGCACAGTTGCAAAGACTATTGGTAAAAATATAGAGGAAATATTGTTATGAAAAAGATGTTCCCCACCTTCCATTATATTCAAAATTTACGATGACTAACTGTCAAGACAACTTGGAAGAAACTGCTTGCTAAAAAATAGATAGACGAGCGTTCCCTTAATGATAAAACTGCTTCGATAATGGTAAAGCCGCCATTCAAGGTCGGTGATTTTGTCTTAATGCGCTGCGCCACGTGATTCACTTGTGGGTACCTCTTTTAGTAATGACGATAAAACTTATTAAGTTACATTGTGTTAATATCTCTACATTTGTATGTTTATTTATCCTGTCCAATATTCTTCCTAAAACGCTGGCTGGCCACCATGCGTATCCTTAATCCTGGTCTTGTTGGCTAGATCCCGTATGGGTGATGCCTTTTGTGTTGGCTAGATCTCAAAGTGAGAGATGGCTTTTTACTATTTTTCAGTGTTATTCCATACTTAGGACAGAATATACTAAAATTAAATTTAAAAAACATATAAAAATTTTAAGCCAAGTAGAATTTAAACCAGCGCCTATTGAAAACCATTCAAGCGCTCTGATCAACTAAGCCATCCGTTCTCACCAAGCTCCGTCGAAATTCTTATACACTTGTTACAACTTATTTATGTTGACAACTCGTAAGAATTATCGTTTGGCAAGAGAGAATACTATTTATTTAATATGTTTACTATTTTACAAAGTGTTATTCCACACTTAGGACAGAATATACTAAACTTAAATTTAAAAAGCGTATAAATATGTTGAACGAAGTGACGCGGGTTCAAATTCCACTTCGATCAAAATTTTTATACGCTTTTTAAATTTAAGTTTATTATGAGAGATGGCTTATTTTAAATAATTGTGTAATGTTGTTATTGCTTTTAAAAATATTTTATACCTTTAAGATTGGTATAATAAATAATATTTTGTAATAACAAATTATATTTGAAATGTTTTAATTTATAATAAATACTGTATTGACTATTTAAGTTTCATAATATTAAATAATTGCCTAATTGTTAATATTAAATTATTAAATACTGAAAATAAGACGAATTGAAATTAATGTAATTATTCTGAGCCTAATTTAATTAAATTATTATAAACAATAAATAAACTTTGCTTTAAAGTGTAGGATACACATTTTGTTCGTTAAGTTAATATGCTAAACCATGAAGATTATTTATTTTAATTATTGTATTTGTGTAAAATAAATTATTTAAAGTAATGTAAAATTCTATACGTAAATCTACTTATTGTAAGAAATTAATTTAATATTAGAGAGATATCAAAGATAATTCGGATTTCAATAATATTTCAGAAAAAAAAAAACAAATAGAAAGTTAGGTGGATAATTTTATCCTGAATAACGATGACGTATTATATTTATTAAAGTATTACTAAACTAAGTCTCTGTAATTGGTATCATAATCAGGACTTTATCTTCGCGTTTTGTATAAAAGTCGTGTTAAAGTTGTCAAAATCATTGACTTTATTGCCACCATGAAACTAGCAGTAATACTTCTCGCTTTAGCGGCGTTTGTTACCGCCGATATTTCGTATAATAACACTGCCTATGGATATCTTACGAGATTTGGTGTTCCAATAGCCGAAAAAATTCGTGCACAAGAAGAAGAATATTTTAAAAATCCCCATTCGCGAATTTTTAATGGTAGACCTTCTGCGCTTGGACAATTCCCTTATCAGGTAAACTGATACTAAATATTATTCTTAAAAGTCAGATACTTTTTTTGTTTGAAGTTGATCTTTTATTTTCGGTCTTATTTCGGCCGTAATAATAATTTTCCACAAACCTTCGGCTTTTCCGAATTTTAGTACTTGGTAAGCGTCGCTCTAATTTTTTTTGGTGTTCACACAAGTAATAAAATGACCCAAACTCATTAAACAAATATATCTAAGAATAAAAATTAAATCATACAATATTTTTAGATAAAAAAATATTTATATGTATATTTATATATAGTTCGATGCCTTTCGTGGCGCAGGAGCACAAGCATCTGACTATAAACGCGTCAGAATGTGGGTTCGATCCTCACCCGAGAAAATGAAATATTAAATGTTTTCAACTTAAATATTTAATATTATTAGAGGCCTGTCGTGGCGCAGCGGCACAAGAGTGTGACTGTAACCGATAGGTTCTGGGTTCGATCCCCAGTCGAGGAAATGAAATATTTAATATTTTCAATTTAAATATTTAATGTTTCATTTCTTCGCTCTGGTAATACGGCAAAGCGCGGCGTTGAGTCCCGCCACTCAACACGCAATGCCTCAAAATTCGGCCGAAAGTGGGGAACGGAAGTGGAACGGAGTGTCATAACACTAGGTTTCACTTCCATTCCCTCTGCCTACCCTGCCTAGTGCGGGATAAAGCGTGAAGCTGAGAGAGAGAGAACTTAAATATTTATATTTTCATTGCTTCGCTCTGGTAACAAAGCAAGCATTCTGCCACTAAACGCGCAAAGCCTCAAATTCGGCGGAAAGTGAGTAACAAGTTCCTTCTGCCTGCTCTGTCAAAGAAAGAATTCTTGTTTTATAATTTTATTGTTATTTCAGAATAAATAAAAACTTAAACCTTTATTTGATATACATACATATTAAATTAATTCCATATATTTAACACAAAATCTATGTAATCTTAAATACTTCTTTAATTTTCTGTTGACATTTTAACTTCTTTGTTTCTTTTTGTAATATTAAAATACGTTAAAAGTCATTGCTTTCAAAGGGCTAAAATAACTTCGACAACCATTAGTCATACTAATGCCCTCATTAGTTTCCATATGACGGCGAATACAGACGCTTTTATATTTAAAGTAAAAGTAAAAATACATATATTTATTTTTTTTTGTTAAAAATTATACTCTTTTAAATATGAATAATATCTACTTATTGTATTAATTACAGGCTGGCCTACTAGTACAACTTCCAAGAAATTCAGCGGTATGTGGAGCTGTCCTAGTTAAAAACAATCGCCTAATAACCGCTGCTCACTGCTGGTTTGATGGCCGAAACCAAGGTTCTTCGCTTACAGTTGTTCTTGGATCCATAACTTTATTCAGAGGTGGTACAAGAATTGTTACGAGGAATGTTGTGATGCATCCCAGCTGGTCGCCAGCACGTGTACGTAACGATATTGGCGTCGTAAAGCTACCTTCAAGAGTGTCACTATCCGGTACGTTATAAATATATCAATAATATAATATATATATATATATATATATATATATATATATATATATATATATATATATATATATATATATATATATATATATATATATATATATATATATATATATATATATATATATATATATATATATATATATATATATATATATATATATATATATATATATATATATATATATATATATATATATATATATATATATATATATATATATATATATATATATCTCTTTTAAGATATATATCAATAATATAATTGGTTCCATTCTTATTTCTAAGACATGTTTTTTTTGTATATTTTAGGAAATATTAACGTCGTTGCTTTGCCTAGTGGATCACTAATGAATGAGTTATTTGTTGATGAAACGGCTACTGCATCTGGTTTCGGAGCTCAGGGAAGTAAGTTGAATGAATATAAGTAAAATAATTCTTATGTTTTATTCCATTTTAGAAAAAAAAAATATTTATATTAACTAGAATAATTAATAACAATTCGTGTGAAAAAAGTAATTATCTATAAAGTCGGTATACGGATGATAATAAGCGCGATAAGAAAAACGCCATAAGAAAATATTATTAATATTTCATAATGTATAAATTGAATTAAATTATTATCACTGACTTATCATTACTTTATTCAATACAAACATGGAGTTACACTTTTTAGTAAATAAAAAAAAAAATCTATATAACTGTTTTGATTGTGGGGATCGTTCAAGCGCTCTGATCACTAAGTCATATGTTCTTAACAAGCTTCATCGACATTCTTAAAGATTTGTTGCAACTTATTTATGTTGTGGATTAAAATAGCAAGTGAAAATTATATTTCAATATAGCGGACATTGAAATATTATTTGCACTTGTTTAATTTTTTAACTAAAATAATATGTAGCTCGTTGTTCGCTGTCGTATCACGCTGTATGGAGTTGTGTGGTATTTACGATTGATAGATAAGATGTCAAAAATGTGTATTTTTATTAAATATATTGTTTTAGATTCTACCTAAATTAAAACTTTGTCTCGTATTTCAGATGGTGGTATCCAAAATAATCAATATCTCAGTCATGCCAACATGAGGATAATTTCTAACAGAGACTGCAGGGCGAGATTCTCATCAAATATTCAGTCTTCTAACATTTGTACTCAGGGACCAGCCAGCACTTGTAGAGGAGACTCTGGTGGTCCGATCGTAGTTCAAAGGAACCGAGCTCCAGTACTAGTAAGTTTACTCTTGTCATATTCTTAACATTGAAATAGCAGAAACTATACTATTCATATTTTCTACTTTAGCATCGATAAACGATACGTAAAGACTCATACAATATTTGTAAACTACGATTACAAATGTTGTGTATTTGATATATTTGCACCACCCATTAATTATTTATTATTTATTTCTCAACCTCAGATCGTGTGGAAGAAATTGCTAAATAATTAGCAGTAATAAAACCGCCTTTTGTGCTTTACAAAATGAAAATTTTTGACGTTATAATTTAGGTTCTTATTTCTAATTTTTAGATTTGATGGATAAATATGAATAGTATAACTGTAACAATAAATATTCATATTATTACTGTAACACAATTTAAATTTTAGGTGGGAATCACTTCTTTCGGGCTCCATCCTGACAACGGAGGTTGCGAAATCGGATTTCCTGCTGCGTACGCTAGAGTTACGTCTTTTATGTCCTTCATTAACCAACATATTTAAACTTTTATAACGGAATATTCAATGGAATAAAATTTGTAATAAGCACTGATACTTTTTCATTAAATGTTTGATATTTTTCCATCACATAGTTGCAACAATTTTGCTGGTACGAATTCTATAAAAAAGAATAATGATGTACTAGCTAGTCAACAATTTGGCTTTCAATCCAATAAAAGTACCCCACATCTACTGTCTGAATTAAGTAGCTACGTCAATACAAGCCTAGATAAGAAAAAAACATGTAGTAATGGTATTCATAAACTATAATAAGGCCTTTGAAATCCTTCGTCACGATATTCTGATTGAAAAATTAGTAAATACGGGAACTATGCTAAAAATATTTAGCAAATAGGACGTATGTAGTTAAAGTGAATTTCCAACATAGTGAAAAAGTAAATGTTACCAAGGAACAGCTCAAGGTTCTGTATTGTATATCTCCTTCATATCTGGCATGTGTAAATGATCTGCGACATTTGATAAGCAAATGCACTAGTTCCAATATGCTAACGATACCTGTTAAGTAGCAGCAGATGCACATATCAAGAATGCTATGGGTAATCTACAATATGATTTAACCTTGCTTTGCAAATGGTCTATAATACAATTAAAAATACTAAAAATGATTGTACCGTTGTCAGTAAGTCAAAAATTTTACAACAATGAAAATAAACTTTTGAGTATTTTAAGGTATTACCCAAGAGAAAGTAAAATACAACAATTTATTAGTAGAAATTTTCTCTCGCTATAACAGAAGCTTCATAGAACACAAAACTTTTTCACGATCAATCTCACAAAATATTATAGAAACAACTGGGGCTAATATTTTTTATGGTAAAAGGGCTACAAATTATATACTTCTAAGATTATTTAGTGGAATACCAAAAATGCTTATAAATAAATTAACTACGCATAATATAAAATACATAACAAAGGATTTTTTAATATCAAATTACTTAAATGAATATGTTGTAGTAGAACTTACTTATTTACTTAATGTTTTATGTTTATTTATTTTGAAGTGGTATTTGATCATTATGCAGTTTATAATTTGTATGTATCTAAATATCTTTATTAATTTCTTCGATTATGGCGTTTCGAGCGTGCCAATTGATCACTGTTCACTTCACCAATGTCAAGTTGTATGGAAGACCCACGAGAGAAATTAATCAGTAAAAAAGAGATAATTGTAGTTAACATGGTATAACGGCGTATTCCGATGACACCGCACACGTAGATCCGGGAAAGAAACAATGGATTAGAAATATTTGCTGACTACATTATTTTCAATAATATAAATTTAAAATAAGTGAATCAGTGTCTTCAACTTACTTTCAAACTAAAAGGTTGTTTTGTAAATTTAAATAAATAAAGTTTTTAAAAAGCTTTTTTCTCGCCTACGTAATTTAACTGGTGCAGTCGATAGGATCGCGGCGTTTGGCTTTAATATAATTTTTAAAGCCATCGAACGGTTCTAATCGTTGTTACCGCGAGAAGAATCTACGACAACGAGACCAGAGGTTCTGCCAAGCAGTTGAGTCCCGCTTGTTCCTTTGCTATATTTCCTTCCGAATTATTTTAATGTATCTGTCTATATTGCACGAATCCCGTAGACGTTCATTATAAATGATTTATTTATTGAAAATTATAATAATTAAATAAAGGAGATTAGTTTCAATTTAATATTAAAGAAAATACTATATTAAGGTTAATAAGTCGCAAAACTGACTAAGCTTATGATAGTATGTTTAAAGAAAAGTAATAAAATGATTCATTCCCCCGAATTTCTTGATGCGTTCAATAAATGTAGACAAATATTGACAAACGCCCCTTTACTCCAATATCTTAATTTTGACCAACCCTTTATATTAACCACTGACGCTTCAGATGTAGCTATAGGTGCTGTTTTATCTCTAGGAACTGTAGGATCGGATAAACCAGTGGCTTATGCATCTAGGACCTTATCAGAAACTGAATAACGTTATTCGACAATCGAAAAGGAACTTTTAGCGGCGATAGTTTATAGCTATTATATGAGCTAATAATATACAAACCCTAGAAGAAGATGGTGAATTAAATTGGCCTATCATCATGGCTGTACGAAGCTGTCCTACGATAATTATATATGCTGCTGTAATAGTTATCATCATTCGAAAAATCTACAAATATTTCCGCAAATTATCGAAGAGTAGCAAAAGCGAGGACGCTCAAGGAAGCTGAAGAACCAGCTTCCATCTTAAGGAAGGAAGGAGTTAACACGGTATAACGGCGCATTCCGATGACACCGCACATGTAGATCCGGGAAAAAAATAATGTTCCGTTTCACTTGGAACAATCTTTCTCATTTATACGACTTAAGCAGTAGGAAGTAGCTGTGAGGCAGACAATTTTTAGTTTTAATCAAAAGACCATCGTGCCAGACTCGATCAAATGCCTGCTGTCTATCTAAGAAGACTGAGGTACAGTATTTCATTTCTTAAAGTGTTTTTTCTTATTTCGCCGCAAACTCTGTGAACTTGTTTCACTGTCAAATGCTGCATACTAACCTAACCTAACCTAAGCCCAAACGATGGTCAGGTATAGCCTTATTTACAAATAAATGACCCAAATTAGACAATACATTATTAAAATATATAATGATAGCTTAGGGCAAAACTATCGATCTGATTTTTAATAATGTTTGTAAAGGACACTCAGTATTAAATCATTGTATACCTGGAGCTACTTAATCCCAAATTATAAATAAAATAAACACTACCACTCATTGTTCTAATACAATTTTAGTTTTTTTCATCGGAGGAAGTGGAAATTTCAATAAAAGAATATTAGTATTTCAATAAAAGAAATTTCAATAAAAGAATATTAGTCCATCATTTGCAATTAACAATTTTAAATTAAAATATATAAAATTATTAATTTTATATATTTTATGTCCACATTTCCTTATTTAAAGAATTTGCCACAAGAAAGAAACATTACAAATAATTTAAATAATATGTTACATATATTAGTAAATAGTTACTATGTCACTATCTCCTAATAACATAAATAATATAATTAATGTTTAAAATAATAAATTGACATGTGAAAGGCTCCATTTATCTTATTTTTATAAAAGAAAGATAACAGTATGCTATTATATTATTTTTATTCCAACTTAGCCAATACTGCGGCTATGGAGACTTCTGTTTCTATTAAACAGTGTAATTTGACATGTTTGGAATTCGTTCCAAACAGTTTAAATCAAATATTAACACAAAAGAGGCCATCTCTGGCAATATGTTAATTAATAACAAAAGTGAATCTAAAAGCAATATAAAAATAAATACATTTTGTCATAACAATGATACAAACTTGGTGCATCAAAATATACAAGGATTTATTAGTAAAGAATTATAAATTAAATGATTTTTAAATTGTAAGAATATTTAAAAGTAGTCAAAACGGCTTTTAAAAGAACAATATACTTTAATAAATATTTCTTACGACATTCAAATGTTAATATATCTCATAACCTTCAATTACATAAATTAACACCATTTCAGCTTGTATAGTAGAGAATAGCAGTGAATGCGTAATTTTGATCAATCCCTCTATATTCCATAACCTATTCTAAGTCTGGTGTCACATGTTAAGGTTATGTTCATTTTGCATAATCTCCCATTTTCCGTACATGCTTCACATATTCACGTAATAATTCATTTACTATTGCGTTACTCGAAGCTGCCGGCTGAACTATTATAGAAGGCAGTATCATTAATAGTCCGATCTCTAATATTTATTTCATTTATAAATGACAGCACAAAAATATTCGTTACTTTTGAAAAACTTTCAATAAAGGGTTGTAATAGAATCTGATTAGTACAAATGTAAATAATTAATATGTGAGAAATAAAAAAAAACAAACCCAGCGATGTACCAATTTATACTTACGAGTATATTAAATCTGTAACCGATCGTTGTCTGTATATGGATGATATAATAAAAATTGTACTGGTGATAAAGATAGATAAAAGTGTATATGGATGATATAATAATAATAAAAATTGTACCAACGTAATAAAGCCCATAATTGTGATTTGACTTGGTTATAGTTTTAGAATTCTACGAGATTTTTTCAAATTTTCTACTTCTTTTAAAGCTCAGTATATAATTTTACTACTCATTATAGAAGTTATAATGTCAATATTTGAATAAAAATACTAATATTTTAAAGTTAAGTTAAATAAAGTCATGAGGCCTGTCGTGGCGCAGCTGCACAAGCGTGTGACTGTAACCGACAGGTTCTGGGTTCCATCCCCGGTTGAGGATATAAAATATTTAATATTTTCAATCTAAATGTTTCATGTTTCATTTCTTCGCTCTGACAATAAGGCAAAACTCGGCGTTGAGTTCCGCCACTCAACACACAATTCCTTAAATTCGGCGGAAAGTGGGGAACGAAAGTAGCACGGAGTCTCTTAACATTAGGTTCCCAGGTTCCCTGCCTAACCTGCCTTGTGCGGGATACAGCGTGAAGCTAAAAACAAACCAAGGCTTGTCGTGGCGCAGCGACACAAGTATGTGACTGTAACCGAAAGGTTATGGGTCCGATCTCCACTCGAGGAAAAGTAATATTTAAAATTTTTAATTTAAATATTTAATGTTATCATTTCTTCGCTCTCCGTCACTTAACATGCAATGCCTCTAAATCAGCGGAAAGTGGTAAAAGGTGGGGATCGGAGTGCATTAACACTAGGTTACAAGTTTCCTCTGCCTCCCTGACGTGTGCGGGTTACAGCGTAAAGTTGAGTGAGTGAGTGAGTAACACATCCACAGCCAATCAGTGGATTGAGCTGCGCTTGGATGAGTGCAATAGTTCTTGTAAGAGTTCCATTTTTGCCTTTTAAGTTACTTTTTAATTTTATCATAATGAATTTTAAAAAATACATATAAAATGAATATTTAGAGATGCATTGTAAAAGTATAAAATAAGCAATTATAAAATAAACTGTGGTATAAGTGTCATGTTAAGTAAGTATAATGCTGTATGTTTATTTTGAAATAGTATTATCCTCTGTTCACCTAAAAATATTTAAAAAGAAACATTACATATTCAGATTTTCATCTTCTTTATAGTAAATATAAATAGGAACTTGAAATTCTCTCTCCGATGGTTTATTAATGAATATAAATTAGATTACTCGTGTTCTTTTAGTAACTTTGCACTCAGCTGCTACGAGAACAAAGTTTACTGTAGTAAAGGGATATTACGAAGTTTTCTCCAATGATTCACAGTATACGTGTTTATTAATTTCATTATGTCTTTTTATAATTCCGTACATTCCATAACAGACAGTTCGAGATGTGATGTGTGGTAAAACATCAAACATAAATAAACTATCACTTTCTTTTCGTTATTTGCATTATTATATAGAACTGACAAACTTAAATATATTAATGAAAACTTAAATAATACTTAAATAAATGTAAGTTTATATTTAGTGCAGAAGAATTGTATTTCAGTTAGAGAATGCGGCAAGGCTTTTACTACGAGTCCAACCGAGCATGACTTGCATACCCGGCGCAATACTTACTAAAGTTTGCACTAAAATAGGTTCATTGTACTTCAATTTGTGTATGATGATATGTTGAAAAACCTTTTTTTAAAATACATAATATATTTATATTCATTGCTATAGACTGTATGAGATAGATACAAACATATTTTGTATCCTACATTTACTTTTATAGTTTTATCATTTAAAAATTGAATCTTCTAATGAATTCTATAACCATATTCAATTGCAACGTTCCGATGTACGAGTATATAAAACTTTAGTGCTTGGAGAAAAAAGAAAATACGCTCTGTATAGCATCTGGTGTTTTCTCTTTTAGAAGTTTATTTTTTATTCTCGACAGCTTTATAAAAGTTACTTCAATTAAAACTTAGATTTATGATCCAAGGTCTTTTAAAAAGTTAATTGCTTTTATATCTTAATTATGTTTATTATTAATTATCTGGTTAAATTTATCTTTTACGAGTGTTATTTAAAATATTATAAACATAATTTATTAAAAATTTTAAAGTAACATTATTTGGACATTTTTCTTTAGGTTTACTCACAGAGCATTTTTCTTTACGTTTACTCACAGAGCAAAGAGCTCTGTGCAATAAATAAAGTAAAATGGTATGATTATACAGAATTTAATTATTGAAAAGCTTAGAAATATTGTGATGATTTTTTTCTACAAATTATAATTTATTATTATCTTCACAGCGAACAGAAAGTATCGAGCAGAGTGTCTGTTTACTATATTAGTAGAGAATAAGAATAACTACAAGGTTATATATATATATATATATATATATATATATATATATATATATATATATATATATATATATATATATATATATATATATATATATATATATATATATATATATATATATATATATATATATATATATATATATATATATATATATATATATATATATATATATATATATATATATATATATATATATATATATATATATATATATATATATAAATATCCTTATAGTATGATGTTGTTATCGCCAGTCATTTACAGTCCCGCGTTGTACACTGTCCCACTGCACTAAATATGAACCGAAAAATATAATATTAAAAATTGTTATAAACAGAAGAACTATTTTATTTTCATAAACATTTATACATTATGCTTGAATATAAAAATATATTTAATATCGTGTACCAAATGCTTGTGTTTTCTTAGCGAATTTGCGAGCTATTATCAGACGACTGAGGCATGAATTATAAAATGAATACCGAGCCTCGAGTGTGGAGCGATTGAATAATGATTTCACCTTATATTGTTATTCATTACAAGTTATTCAATACAATCAAATATCGTCAATTAGTTAATTGGAGCATTGTTCAATGTGTCCATTGACATCAAATAAACACATTTAACTTATTGAGCGTCAACCAAGCGAAAATGTAGTGCCATTATATGCAATGCTCATAGAATACAATCTTTGATAGTGGAAAGTGAAAGGTTAAGTATGGATACACAAAACTTAGGCATTAAGGGATACGTATATAGGATTCATTACTCTGAAATGTCAGTCCCTGGTTAATGGACGGTGAGCCCGGTCTTTGAGTTGAGACTTTAATTGGTAAAGAACAATGCTTTTCTAAATTGTATTATGTTTTTGTTCTAGATGCGTAATTATATTAAAGTTTGCGTAAATTTTGTTTCTACCAAGAAAGTAATATGATGAAAACTAAAAATAATAAGCTTCATGCTGTATCCCATACATGGCAGAGTAGGCAGAGGGAACCTGGGAACCTAGTGCTTAACACTAGGTACGCACCGTTTCACTTTCGTTCTCCACTTTCTGTCGAATTTAAAGATTAATGGAGTGTTGAGTGGCGGAACTCAACGCCGCGTTTTGCCTTATACCAGAGCGAAGAAATGAAAACATTAATGTTTAAAATTGAAAATATTAAATATGAAATATTTAGCACTTCCTCGAGTGGGGATCGATCCCACAACCTGTCGGTTACAGACACACGCTTGTGCCGCTGCGCCACGACAGGCCTTATAAGATTATAATAAGGTTCGCTTTACAGAACCCGCATCAAACAATGCATGCATTTATTCCAAAAATATACAAAACAAAGAGTAACATTGTATATATCAATACAACGGCAAAAGATTAACGTGATTGAATCATTGAAGGAGTTCCTGCCCTTAGTTCAATCACAGAGGTCGAAGATCGAACAATTGTAATGTTTACAAAGTGATACGCGACGACGCTCGTGGAGTTTTATATACATACAAGTAGATGTCAGGTGTACAGTGTCAGCTGATACGTGACTTGAAATGTGGAAATTTTAAATTGTTAGTAGTAGTACGTGGCGTGCGCGTCACAAAATTAAATTATAATTATATTACTGCTCATGTAGTTATCGAGTCTATCCGATCACTGCAGAGTGTTCGAAGTGTAGGGTTGTCATGGTTAATACTAAATATATACGATCTAAGAATTTTATTGAGAGTTCAACCAGTTTCAGAACTTCCTCTAAAATATAATTATTTTTTAGTGAGATAGTCGAATTATTTTTACTTTCCCGGTAAAATCGTAAAATGATATATTACTGTTTTAAATTTTACAATGAGAGAAAATCTCTGGAAATGGATTTTTCTAGTTGTCCTTTAATATTCTGGATATATATTGTTTTTATATATTCATGTATTATATTTAAAAATATTGATATATAGTTCCGAACTCAACTTGGTGCTAAGAAGAAGAAGAAGAAGACGGCTAGCTATAGATCTTGCTCAGGCCTAATAACTATTGTGACTGTAAACACATGACTGTGGGTTGATAATATATTTTAAATATTCATTTCATCGATCTTGTAACCAGATAAAGCGGCGGGGCGTTAATGGCCGCAACTGCAATGCAATCAAATTCAACAAAAAGTATGGAACATAAGTACAAAAATAATAAAAACAAATGCTTTAAATTGAAAATATTAAATATTTAATTTCCTCGAGAGGGGATCGAACCCAAAACCTGTCGGTTACAGTCACACGCTTGTGCCGCTGCGCCACGACAGGCCTCAATAATATTATACAATACAGGTAAATAGACACATCAAGTTATTCACGTATTTTTTATGGAAAAGGTAAAGCAAAAGAACGTGCGGTTCACCTGATAGTGATGAGTGATTACCGCCGTCTGCGTGTACTAGCTGCAGCTAGGAGCTACAGCTTACTGGTACCCATGTCGTCCTTGAACGACTCTCACAGGTAGGCCAGTTCAAGATTGTGTGGTGCGTGGAACGAAGAGAATTTTTATTAATATTTCGAACATAAATTTTACAGTATCCTCTATTCAGAAAAAAAAAAACACGGTGCAGAGACACAAGCATGAGACTGTAAATGTAAAGTTTGTGGGTCTGACTCGCTCTCAGGAGAATGAAATACTTAAAATTTTCATCTCTATGCTTTAGTAACAAGGTAAAGCGTGAGGATGAGATCCGCTCCTTAACACACATTCTTCCAAAAACAAGTTTTATGTTGTACAATGCCTAATCTACTATCTAATAAGTCTATCGATTAAAAATATATTAAATTTGTTTTTTTATCACAATTCCTATGAAAGCATATATTTTTGTGAGAAATTTATTAAGTTTAATACAAAAAAAACATACCGATATGTTTTACATTTAAGAATAACATTCTTTTTAGCTTTACACTGTATTCCAAACATTACGTGGTAGAGAACCTGAGAGCCTACAGTAAAAATACTCTGTTTTTTTTCCGTTGAGCTTTTGGGTCAATGCTTTATGAACGGCGGAATTCAATATTGTAGGTACTTTCCTTTCGGGGAACAAAGGAAAGTACCTACAGCATTGAAATGTGAGTGGGACGCGAACAGTTGCGCAACTGTCACATTACAATGACACGCCCGTGTTGTACCCGAGTAACACGACGGTCTCAAACACAACTCCAAATGATCTTTAATAGACACTATGAAGTATTGTCGACAAGCCGCCGGTCTGGAGGCACGCCAGTCGCACGGCATTGTGGCTTTTTATACAAGCAACAAATTCAATGACCGAAATGTACTCGGTTTTAATTTAGCCATTTTGGCACGTCGCAGCGGAACTGCGGAGCATTTGCAAAATAAATGTTACTTTTTTATATTTTGCTGTTAAATTGGAATTTATTATTATTATTATTAACAAACCAAAAATCAAGTTTCTATTCTTGCTTTTATAAATTACACAAATGTGCAAATAAACCAATAAATATACGATGGAAATCTAATTGCAATTGTTTCCTAAGTAAATAAATTATGTAATGGTACCCGTGTGTTAATATCCTAAGTTTATTGTATAATTATATACATTTGCTGTCTTAATTTCTCAAAAAAGCTTCCCGATTTATTTTTCCCATTTTTCCTTATAAGTTGTATATTTAACGTGTAAAGTAGCATAGTAACTCTAAAACTTCTAGTATACAAATAAAAATAACATCCTAAGTACAAGATCTTTCAGTATGTACATACATGTACAAGTACAACAGACACAAATGTTTATAATATACATCATACATACATAAGACACGCTACACTGCTAACAATATATAACTATGTCATGTAAAGCATTAGTATATTGAACGGTAGACACTTAAACTGGTAATCCAATTTGACGACAAAGCTACGTAATTCTTAGTTTTTAGAGAAACACAAACATCATCTTTCAGAAACATAACCGTACTAATTTTCTTTATACATTTTCCATACAAAGTTAAGTAAAATAATTGTTTTATACACGCGTGTACGTACATATAAATAAAGTTCTAAAGGTTATCCTAACAGAATATGATTCTAAACAATAAAGAACAAATATATGTGTAATCTCGTAGTTAGTTAGCAAAAATATGTACCAGCAAATATAATATATGAGTAAGCAAATGCTTACAGAGGTCAGCCGGGGTCAGTGTCGGTAAACATTCTGTTAATATAGAGAGCTTATGTCGCTGAATAATATAATTTATGAGATACATAAATAGTCAAAAATTTCAAACAACTCGCAAATTGTAGTCAGATAGTTATGCGTAATTATAACAATAAAATTAAAATTTCTATACAACACACATGTTACAGACTTAAATATATAAAAAATATAAAATAATATGAATAAACATATATATAAAACAATATGAACAGCTTAGAGAAACGCAGAACCAATTAACGTGTGAACCAATTAATTGAGGCACGTGGTGGTGCAGCGGCAAAACCTTAAACGTCAGGTTGTGGGTTCGAGTCCTATCCGAGGAAATAAAATATTTAATATTTTCAAATAAATATTTAATGTTTTTACATTATGCTTTTTGTAACAAGGCAAAGCGCGGCGTTGAGTGCCGCCACTCAACACAAACGCAATTCCTCATTTTATTGTTAAATTCAGCAAAAAGAAGAGAACGGAACGGAGTGTCTTAACTCTAAGTTCCCACGTTCCCTTACCTGACCATACCCTGCCATGTGCAGAAACAGAAACAGCGTGTGATACATGATAAATAATTTTAAAAGAACAATTAAATATTACAGATATTTATTATAATTATCCCTTTAAAATTACTTATTTTTTTGATATAGTGTTTTATAAATTACTATTTACATTTTATCATTTTCTTCCATAACGAATGTTACTAAACAAACATTCAGGTGTACTTCGTGCGAAATAACCTACGTTTTATACCCTTTCTGCTTGTTATATGTTGAATAAACATTGTGTGTTTGTTATAAAAATTAAAACGCTTGCTGATTTGCTGAGTTTAGGTAAAAGGGTATTCATACAAAAATTATAAAATATTTTACTAAATTTATTTTTTTATATTCTCTTTTATGATATTGTAAGTTTAAAACAAAATGATACGGATCTTGTCCTTTATGAGTACGGACTCACACAGTGGATATTTAATCTCTTGTAGGGAGATAAAGTGTGGAGTTGAGTTTTACCACTCACATGCAATGCCTTAAGAGTTTGGTGAGATTTGGGAAACAGATTATTGTAATATTTGATTCCCGGTTTCCTTTTCCTTTGCCTACTCAACTAAGTACAAAGTTTGTGAAGATAAAAAGAAAACTACTTCACTATATATTTCACAACTCAAGCATTAACTTTTTAAATTTTACAGAGCTTATATGAAAAAGTTTGAAACTCGTTTTTCACGAGCTGAATTTAAATGTTTTAATTTAAAGTTTATGCAGCGCCAACAAAATTATAGCATAAATTAAGGTGTGAAATTGGGAACGCTGAAAGGGTCACACCTTTACAAAGAGGAATCTCAATATTCAAACTTATTGAAAGTTCTTAATTTTAACTATACAGTGCACAGCTTAACAAGAACTTAAAGCGTTGTTGTATATTCTGTGTTGTTGCAATATCGAATGAAATTAGAAATATACGTTTAATATCAGTGTTAACGATATTTATATGAAAGATTATCAATTGACTAGCACATCAAAAATTAGAATTTAATATACATACTTAGTACATTTTTAAAATTTTACTACAAAAAGTGCCATTTTGTAATGTTTTTTTTTTTTCATATTAGAATATTACTAGGTCTAAGCACAGTCTCTGAAGTATTTTAGTATGTACTTTTTTTAAAGCTGAAAGTTTGATTTTATACGCTAAATAAAAATATTGTTTCAATGTCAAATGAAAGCCTTATTAAATGTTGAAAATAAATGTTTTTTTTTTATATTTCGTATATAAATATTTATCAACAGTACGAAATAAAGGAAATTAATGACTACTTAAATATATATTTTCTATAAATAAGAAACTATATTCCAATTTGTACTAGAAGTGATAAAAATTGTATAGTTACTAGTACACAGAGTTAACATTACATTAACATACAGAAACTGATTACAAGATTAGGTAAATATTAACGTTTTTTACTCAGTTAAGCTGAAAAAAAATAAAATAAAAATAATCGCTTAGTAAATATGAGTGGATCATTTATTTTAAAAACGAAAATTTCAGCTCCTTTACTTTATTTTGGTTACGAAAAGAGGAAAAAGAACAAAAAAGTACTTTCAATGAAAGTAATTTTTAGAAACAAATCAACGGATTTGCCGGGAATAATGGTTGAATAATAACTATTTAGATTTACCAGGGGCTTCTTAATGTGACTTTCTGAATATAGACGGCTCATTACACAATTATTATGTGAAATGTCTTTACCAGAAATGTAGAGTAGTATCACGTGTTAGTACGCGCTCGTAACTGCTATAATACACACATATTCACAGCGTTCTCTTGGAAAGTGTCATTACAGCTACAACATACATATGTGAATGAAGAACAGCGAAGCGAAGGAAGCAACCATATATAAATCTTGACGGATTCCAAGAGGTGCGGGTTCAAATTCCGCTACTTTCAAATTCACAATAACCAAGAATGTAAGATTTTTTTCATAAAAAGCAAAGAATACGTGATGCTAAAAATATGGAAAGAATGGAAAGTAATATAAAAATATTTTCCTTTTAGGAATGTTATCAACAACAAAAAGGTGTAACTGTCGCCAATTCTGGCTGCACGCCTTTCTTACTATCGTTTGATTTATGAGTATTTTTCACTTGTCATTGTTTGAGTCTCAAAATATATGATAATTTATTTTATTCTGATTAATTATAATTTCTGTCATTAATTATTCAGTGTTCCGTCGCTGGAATAGACTTAGCATAGATTAATGTTCTTAGCTTAACATAGATACGTCTTAGCTATGCAAAGATAATTGCTTATAATTATCATTTGGCAAGAGATTGTTATTGAGATTTCTATTTGCTAAATATTTTGACAATACCTTAAATTATTTGAACTAAATACGAGGTACATTATAAAACATTTTATAATTATCGTTTTAAGAGCTGAGGTACTTAAGTGACTATGTCTCTGGCTCTCGTTAGTAATACTAATAAATACAAAACTTAATTCCGTAATATGGTATTCCTTTACTGTATAATATCGATGTAACAAAGCTGTTGCACTGCAATTACATATCGACACATGAACAATGTACAGTCCTCCATCATTCTAGTTTCTGTGGGATGGATATGAAAATACTGTCACAAGTTGTGGAAGTTACTCTTTATGAGAAACTCAGATATTCTGTTTAGTTACTATGAGACAATGATTACGACTAATCTTATGAAGATTTACTTGTTTACATACAAATAATTAATCATCAAGTAAATAAACCTCAAAACTACCATATACTCGTAGCTCAACAGTATCTTAGTAAAACATCTACAAATCACACAAGTAGTTGTATTTAATTAATTATAACAGCGTGAAGTATTACGGAACATTAAATAAACTATGTAAAGTTAATTGGGCGTATTTAATTTAAGGTAAAATTTATATTCAACAGTAGTTGGTAGGAGTGTACATTGTTCATGAGTCTATACACGATACATATGTGTGTGTGTGTGTGTGTGTGCGTCCAACACACATCGCTGTAAAGGAAGCGTCTGATAGCGTGTCACGAGCATTTTGCGATTTGTATACGTTATCATTTTAACCAGACCTTTTCTAAATTTAAAATAATAATATTTTGATACATAAAATAAAATCAGTGAGGTCGTTGTTGCGCAGTGGTACAACGTCTGACTGTAAACGCTATGGTGATGGGTTCGGACTCGCTCTGAGCCTGTGACGAAACAAAATATAGTGTTGAGTTCCACCACTCAAATTCATCGACTCAGTTTCAAGTAAACATGAAGAGGGGAGTGTCATGATATTGTTTGCTTTCTGTCTACTTTTACTCAGTTATGCAGAAAAGAAAACATGAATCTCTTGATTGTGGGTTTAATTCACTAATTAATGTGTATCTACTATTACTATTTAAGTAACAGTAGATACATATTCATGTATAGTCTATTAAAGAAAACTAGACTATTAATGAACTTACAGCCCTTTGAGCATATTTAAAAAGATTCAAGTACATGTGATAATATTTAATGTTTTTGCTTCTTCTTTTTCATTTATATGTTCTCTTAATTGCATTTCACAGGAATAAAAGTAGTACATATATTTATAATATTTGTAGTATCTTTGTTTACTGTTATTTTATTATGTGTATAGTTATAGCATAATTTGAGTGATTGATTATATGTGGGATTAAAGAAAGACAAATAATACAAAACAGTTAGACAAAATAGTTTTCGTAGGAAAACATATCGTATATATACATTGTAATTATTTAAAATAAACATAAAGAAATATTTAAAATTATATGAATTTTATAACAAGACTCAAAAGTGGTTTAATATAGACAAAAGCATAAAAGTACATCAAGTTAGTATAATGTAAGCAAACACCAACCAACAAAATGGCCTCATTTCCATGATGCACCATACCCGCTCTTAGAACAAATCGCTTTCTTACTTTATTGTTACATATATTATACTGTACATTCCACACTTAGAAAAGAAAAATGGTACTTTTAAAAAAGTATAAAAATTTGAACGTAAGAGGTTTAATAATTTAGCAATGGCGATTTCTTCCAAACATAAAGGATGTATGAGCTTAGGAAATGTAAAAACAAAAATAAATAATGGGTGATGCATGTAGACATACATACATACAAACATATATATACATATATAATACTGTACATAAACATTAAATACAGATTAGTATAAAATTGTCAAAGACAACTTAATATAATATAGCAAAATAAAAAATACGAGTCTATGTATTTAAACGTGTCACTTTAAATATGGAAGATATTAATTGGTAAATAACACGCAATACAGAAAAAAACATACAGATTTCTGAATGTTAAACTGCTAGCAGGCAAAAGTTTATTTTAATAATAGCTTTACTCTATTTAGACAAAGTATTTATAGCTCTTTAGCTGCTACTCCATTATTTCTATGCTACAGACAGATACATATATGAAAATTCGTTAAAAATGTTAATGAATTGCAAGAATTATCAGAAATTTCTGTGAAAGAAATATATAAATAAAAATTCACTGACTGCCGCAACATGGAATACTAGAGTTAGCTAATATAAAAAAACCAACAAGAACATATCCGGTGCGCTGTTACAATCAATTTGTTAAATTTGTAATCAAAAACCAAAACTAAGAATTTAGACATTTTATTTGCTACGTTAGTTTGACCTCTAATTTTACAAGAAAATATTGTAAAACATTTCTTTAGGTTTCGTTTTACGTGTAGTTTTGGTGCACAGTTTTGTCTAATATCTTTTCTGTACGAACTGGAATATTAATAGAAATTAAATTGAAAGTAGTAGATGTGTAGCTAACTTTAGGGGACTTTATTAGTAACATTAACTGATAAATTAAACTTCACTCATCACCTGATCTCTATAATAAAGTAGCGGTCAATTCGAACCAACTAATAGTAATGACTACATTCTTAGTTCAATAGTAATAAATTTATTTAATAAATTTGGTAAGTAAGTACTTAGGGCTCTCCACTTGTTTGTTACCCAGGGGCCTTCGTATCTCTAAATCTGTCATCATAATGTGTCATTGCGGGGACAAGAAATGAAAGGCAAATATGATCATTATATAAATGGGAATAAATGCCTTACAATAACTTAAGCTGCCAGAGCACATAATTTCTAACAAATACTTATAGATGTAAAGTACAACAATACAAATTAAAAGTTGCTTGTGATATTTTATTACTTTTAAATAATTTATATACATATGCCGGTAAAACTGGGATATTTTTGTTTTGTTTTTGTCCTTGCTAATCTTGCATTATTAAATTATTCTTTGCCTGGTATAAATAGTAAAGGATATTATTATAAATATTTTGCATGGACGAATAAGCTCAACTTGGGCCAAATGGCAGGAGGTCACAATACTATCTCGGCACACTCAGTAACTCAGTTAAAAGCCTTTTGCGCCACCGCGTCTCCGGCTGGGTTTACTTAGTCAACGTCGTTAATAGAGTTATTCTATATACGACGAAAAAAAAAAATAATCCCAATAGCTAAATGTGAAGCATAATAATGTGATAAATTATTCAAAAATGTGTAATTCTCTTATAAAATGCACCAAAAATACCTTTTGTATATAAACTTTATGTTACAAAATAATATGATTATATTTTAAATATAATGTATAAGTGCTCACATTAAGGCGTCCTACCAAATCATCTTAAAAGGGACTGACTATACTTGTTCTCGTAAGACTGTGTTTTATCTCAACTTTAAGTTTCGACAGTTCCTTATTAATTTGAATAATAAATAGGTAGTTCTGAAGTAATAACTTTTAATAGAATCATTTTGTAGTTTATTTAACACTAACGGCCTCCGTGTAGCTTTAATTAAACGAATATTTTTTGAGGCCTGTCGTGGTGCAGCGGCACAAGCGTGTGACTGTAACCAACAGGTTATGGGTTCGATCCCCACTCGGAGAAATGAAATATTTAATATTTTTTATTTAAGTATTTAATGTTATCATTTCTTTGCTCTGGTACAAAACAAGGGAAGGGTTCATAGTAAGGACAATACGTTATTATCCTTTCTATGAAGAAAAAATATAATAAGTAAATATCAGACAATTTACTTGCAAAAAATATCAATTTACTTGCCAAGAATATCTTTTCTCGTTTTATAAAGGCATGTCAGTAAAATTACTGTAGCTTTTCCGAGTAAATGAACATTCAAACATTCTTTGGCCATAACATAATATTTCAAACATTCTTTGGCCATAACATAATAATATTATGGAGAAGTACATTTATTGTGATTAAATATCACTGCTTACTGCCTTTCCTATTTTTTACGGTTAAAATATTATAAACAGTTTTAATTAACTTGAATATTATTTAAATCTATTCATAGTATTAAATTTTTGTATTTAGGTTTTATTGTAGTCTCTAGACATAAAACTTGAAACACGATACAATAATACGATACGATATTACTGTCTACTCGTAATTAATTTTGGTCAAAAAAGGACAAATGACTTTACTACTAGAAAATATGATCAAATGTAACATGTATTTAACAAAATGAATGTAAAAAAATATTTGCAAAATATCATACAGGAACATTGCACTTTTATTATTTTATCCATCTTTGAGAAAGAAAAATACTAATTTTAAAAACGTATAAAATTTTAACGTAGCGGGATATGAACCTGCACCTTTTGTACGGATGGATTCAAGTCAAAAATCTTAAACACTTGCTAAATTGGCACTTGTTGTTTAACATGCAGCCTGGAGGCATTGATCACGACGTACTAAGCAACGCGCATAATATTTCCTAAATTCAAGGGGTTGATAGTACAAGAGCATCCGAGCGGTTCTTGTATTCGGCAGCGAATTCTGGCCAGCTATATGTTGACATACTTAAGAGCTTCACGTTATGAAAAGGAACATGGTTAATTGGATGTGCCATTTAACACGGTCGGACCGCATCCCATATATATTATTTCGAGTCTTGGAGTCCGTGATGATCCGTTTTGATCACAATGCCCACCAGATACACTAAAGAGGCACACAGTCAAAAGACTTCTGCAATTTACAAAGGCCACGTAGAGAGTTTTGTATGTTTGTATTAAATAGGCTCAAAAACTACTGGACCGATTTCAAAATTTCTTTTACGATTACTTAGAGGGACTCTTCCGAATCCGTATAGGCTATATTTTATCCCGGAAAATAGATAGGATTTTTCGTGGTAGGGAAAATTGTGGAGTAAGTCGACGAAAAAAACTGCCGTATGTTAACGATTCTCGCGAACGCTGCCTAAATGTTTAGAGATGCATGGTTGATTTGTATAGAAAAGTCGTAGGACTCAATAATGCCTACAAAAAAGTCCGCGATAGTATAAACCAAACATTTATATTTTAGCCATTATAACCAATTTTCCATAGAATAAAAGTAATTAAAATTATTAACCTAAGTTTATTGATCATATTATCGTCAAATATTAATCCTTATCCAAATAAACTATTTATTGACCAAGATTGTTTCAATAGCTATAAGTAACTTTTTATTTTATTCTAATCGGACAATCCATTCAAAAGATATTACGAATTTAAAATTGTAATTGGTATTAAAATGAATGATGGCCGCCGGCCGATATATGTCGCACGGTGAAACAGCAAGGGGACGGGGGTGCACATCAACATGAAGCAGGTTGCCTCGGCGCGACACGTCGCCACGCTATACTGAGGTATACATATGTATATATATATATATATATATATATATATATATATATATATGTATATATATATATATATATATATATATATATATATATATATATATATATATATATATATATATATGTATATATATATATATATATATATATATATATATATATATATATATATATATATATATATATATATATATATATATATATATATATATATATATATATATATATATATATATATATATATATATATATATATATATATATATACATACACGATGTTTCACATCTGCAAATTACATCATGATTACTCGAAAGTACAGAAAGTCATAGTAATTGACATTTTTTTCTAAATAATATTAAATTCAATATTCATATAGTTCAATAAAACGAAAACAGCGCTGAAACCGCTAGTTTTATAAAAGTACATACGTTGCTATGGTAACGCTTATTGTAGACGTCAATTTACCACAAAGGCACTTATTTAGTTCAGGAAATCGAATTCCGAAACTTTTGCAACGACACAACAGTTTGCCACAGTTTAGTTGTACAATGAAACTTCAAAATGCTTATGACAGTTGCTCTTTGAATACAAACAAATTACAAAACTAAGTTAAGCCTTTAAAGAGGAAGTTTCTATGATTAGATACATCGAAATAGAATTGTTTTATTCTTTGCATTCCATAATATTAAATCTTATGGAAAGCACTAAGAATAAAACAAATTACTCTTATATAATAAGTTATTCATACATAATAAAAATATAAATAGAAATAGTAAAATTGCCAGTTTATTACAGGATTTTTTTTTCAGCTTAAGCTGAACGTAGACAGAGCGAACTTGGAAATCTATTCTTAAGTCAATCTTTCTTGTTTCCGATTAAAATACTTAATTTTACCATTTTTTTTCTACTCAATTTTAAGCATTCCGCGTTGATTTGTGGGATTCAACGTCGGGCTTTGAACTGTTACCAGTTCTAAGAAATTAACATATTAAAAATTTAATTTTTAATATGTTAATTTCTTAGAACTGGTAACAATTCAAAGCACGACGTTGAATCCCACAAAAAATCCCACAAAAAAAAATTATGCCGTGTGATCCCGGCTTAGAATAGGATCACCCTGGTACTGATGGTGTCGTGAGAGGCAACTAAAGTGCGTGTGGTAGAATCACGTTGCCAGCAATGGCAACACGCATGGGCAGACTTGACCGAATTGTTACTACCCCTGGCATTTAAGACCGACGTTAAGTAGTGGCCTTGACCACTGCGTTTCGCATTAGGTAATGCCGGGCCCCGGTGCCCTTCCACCTTAAAGGACGGCAACGCTCCTGTAGCTCCTCTGGAGCATGGGGACGGTGATCACTTACTATCAGGTGACCCGTACGCTCGTTTGCCGTCTTTTCCATAAAAAAAATAATATTAATTTCCTATAAACTGTCGGTTTTGTCGTCATCCCCATACCGTTGCGCCACGGCAGGCCTCAATACAATGATGCAATATAAATGCAGTAAACGTAAATATTCTAAAAAGCCTATAAATGTTTTGTACGTCATAATTTACTAGGGCTATTAAAACCGTAAGCACGCCTCGAAGGAACTTTCTCTCCACTCTGGGGATCAACTATATATTTACAGAACGGGAATATTGTTCCCCGCCTCTACTCGTAAAACACGCAGAAAATACTACAGCATTTCTTTGAGTTTACAAATACGCTACGCATCATTGCTATAAAACCGCATCTCAAACATAAATAACGTGTAATGAAACATTTAAAGCCGGGAAATATTATGTAAATAATGTTCTATATTTCGATAAAATCTTGTTTCATTCACATACATATACTTATTTTCTTTACATTTAAAATATGAATAGAACCTTATGTACCGATAAATATCTACTAAAGTATAGTAACGATAATTTAAATTAAAAAAAATATCCTAAAAAGAAATTACTCTCCATTTTTTGATCGTAAAATAACTTACCACCGGTTCACTTAAGTTACTGACACAGACCTGAAAATAATCGGCTTACGAAACTCAGCGGAACATTTTATGAAATACTTAATTTAGTACAAGACAAAACGTGGCGTTGAGTTCTGCCACTCAACACGCAATGCCTCAAACGCGGTGAAAAGTGGGGAACGAAAGCTTAATGGAGTGACTTAGGCTAGTGACTGTTGTCGTACACTAGGTGAGGAAGTTGCATGTTGTATTGTTAATTCTATCAGCAAAGAAACGTAAATGATATAGATTATTTTATGAGCTTTATTCAAGTCCGTTTGGTGGTACAACCAGGTCTTATTAGATCAGTAATTTTAAACCAAACTAAATATTTTAATAAAATAAATTTGGCCAACAAACTAATAAAAACTTGTAATTACTAGCACAATAAATAATTGAAGAATTACATTTCCACTTGAAACATGACAGCTTTTGCTTGTCTCTATAGGTTTTTCTTATATTTGTATTGTAAGTTCTGACTTCGTAGTGATTTTTAGAAGGATTTGATAACATAGCCCGCACTTTTAAGTTTATCAAAATTAATCGATTGTTTTTCCGGTTGCCGTACAATTCTGAAATATGTATGGAGCTCCCGGTGAGCAAGTATTTACAGATTTTTGAAAGTATAAATAAATTAGAACAGATGTTATTAGTAAATTTGTCATCTTAGATTCTCTGTCCATATATGTATAAAATAAAGAATAGAAAAATTGAAGTATTGAAGTATAGTTCAAGGTAAGTTTGTGCTAAAGCAGAATCGTCGACTTCCGTAATGTTCCTAACGTAATGACGTAATAGTCATTTTTCACCTCGTATGCCTTTTTAGGTACGCTTTAAAGAAGTATTATCGCAGTCGTTACCGATAAGAATGCTCATAAAAATCGCTGAATCGACCCGTGTAACTCAAGTTATAAGGGCACACCGTGGAATTTTCACCACACTTTGTAATATGAATATAACTTATAAAGACAAACAAAGAATAATTGCTGATTTAGAAAGAGAAGAATTACTACGAGACTTAGTATTATTACTGGAATATACCCAAAGTCTCCAACGATATTATTTTTATTTGACAACTGCTCGCTTAGAGCTCGCTTCCCACTCAAGGGAATGATTTTTTTCTCATATCAGAACCGCTATAGAGATTTACATAATTAAAGCATTGTTAGAATTATCTTAGCAGCCTAAGTTTTCTTAGATAGGTGACGTTACAAAATATTGAACACGGCGGCTGTACGCCGACTTTGTTCATCGTGAAAAAAAATTCAAATGCTTCAGTGCGAAACAGTATGTTATGATTATCAATTCTATAATAATAACAAAACTAATTCAAAGCGAAAGTTTAAAAGATGGACTTTTTTTCATTCTGAATCCGGTGGGGTACCATTGTAACACGACCGGAGAAAGTGAAAAGTGTACCTAATATAGGTACGTCCAACAGTCAGACTAGAAGCAATGACTCAAATGTAAGTACATGTTGCCCTTCGCCGGTCATTTATCTTTTTAAACCATGTACGAAACGAATTTTAACAGTTTTTACCGATATATAGAGTATTCAATGCCAATCGCGATGACGGCGCCGGGCCTATATCTATACAGAGTACTTACTAACTTACATAAGATACTTACTAAGATAGTACAGACAATAAGATAGTACATAAGATACTTACTACTGTACTATTAATTCATATTTAAAACTTGAAATTTACGAATATTAATTTAATATAGCTTTTACCTGCAACCTCGTCCGTGGAAATTCTAAATGTTGGTTGATTCAATTATTTTTAATTTCTAAGCCATTCTCTAGCCTAGCTTCTAAAGTAAGCTCTTACTTTACTGCATATATATTGTATAACCTGATATCACTATAACTTGTCTTGTCAAGTCGATTTATCTCTTTATCCAAATAAACAAGAGCTAAGTAATTTTTGGCCCCTTGTTTTCTATGAGTGAAGAAATATCAATAAGATATTAACATAAATACAGCTTCACGCTGTATCCCGCACGAGGCAGAGGCAACTTGAGTAACTGGTGTTAAGACCTTTCATCCCCCACTTTCCGCCGAATTTAAGGCATTGCGTGTTGAGTGGCGGAACTTAACGACGCGCTTTGCCTTATTACCAGAGCGAATAAATGAAACATTAAATATTTAACTCAACACGCAAAGCCTCAAATCGGCGGAAAGTGGGTAACGGAAGTGGAACGTAGTGTCTTAACACTAGGTTCCCGGGTTCCCTCTGCCTATCCTGCCTCGTGCGGGATACAGCGTGAAGCTAAAAAAAAGGGTCAGAGACAAGATTTTATAATTTAATGAATTAAAAATTCATAACCTATATTATTGTATCTCATCCTTAATATTTCATTTTTGAAGCCTGTCGTGGCGCAGGAGCACAAGCCTGTGACTGTTAACGACAGGTTGTTGGTTCGATCCCTACTCAAAGAAGCGAAATATTACATATTTTTAAATTAAATATTTAGTATATTAATTTTTTGCTGTAATAACAAAGCAACAGCGTGGCGTTGGGTTGCGCCAGTCAACACGAAATATCTCAAATTCAGCAGAAAGTGGGAAAAGAAACGGAGTGCCTTAACACTAGGTCCCCAAGTTCTCTCTGCCTACCCTGCTGTGTTCGGGATACAGCGTGAAGCTGAATGAATGAGTGATTGTTAATGTTATGTTGTTGTTTTATTAAGAGAAATAAAATCTTTTAACCTAAAGTTAATAAAATAAAAACAAAAATATTGTATATTACGTAGCGAATATAAACAAAAGAAATATGAAAAGTACTCCAAAAGCCCGCTTTCAAACAAAATGTGCAAAATTTGAAATTGTTTTTAACTAGCAAAGCTGCATCTCGTACAGAGTCGTGTCTCTTAGCAATATCCTTTTAAATTTTCGCTGCATTCTGAAAGTACGCTGATGTTGGTAAAAACGCGAGAAGCATTTTAATTTTCGACTGGGAAGGTAGCTAAATGTGTTAGAAGAAAGATACAGAGTTGTAAACATTAAATGTTACGTGATAATTAGTCTCAGGGAATATCAACGTGATCAACGTTGATAAGTATTTTTAAGGCATTTGCTCATCAAAGTAAATAAATTAAATAAAAATAAGTAAACCACTAAAATATCAAAAAAACAAAATAAAGTCATTAATTTAATAATATTGTTATATAAATTATTTATTACCAGTACATTTTCTACAGCTGTGTTTGCAATAAATACATAATTATGTATTTTGTTAAAAAATATTAAATTATTATATGCTGTAATGAAATTTATTGCATTTTCAATTCAACTCAATATAATTTAAACGAAATCTTATATTTGAAAATCGGTATTGTATTTATTAATTAATATTATTATTTCCACTAAAATCTTGGACTATTTTAAAGGCGAATGACAAACATTTTTTTAATGTTCGTTGGAGTTATAACATCGTATACATATATTTTATATATATTTGAAAACACACTATTGTTTTGAAATCAAAGTCAGATATTTCAATTTTATTTAAGTGCATAAATGATCACTCGTGACTACTGAAGAAAGCCAAGCTAATAACCAGGATCAATCACTCAAGTATCCCACATCAGAGTAAAGCACGAGATTTAATTAGCGAATAACTGCTGTATAAGCTGTCGGGGAAACTCGTCTCGGAATCCGCAGTGAAATTAGATACGTAACAACATGTACGTAGGGCAATTGCTATGAGATTGCTACCCAGTTTCACGAGTAGTTACACGGCAAACTCTACAAAAGTTCATTAGTGTCTGACTGCCCCACTGTCCACAGTTGTGAACACCGCTCTTCATTGAAATATTACCTACTAAAACTAAATGTTTAAAATACAGTGCAAAATCCCTACAAAGTTGTATAAACTAAGTATTCGTATAGTGTGATAGATTAAATTTCTTTGTAATGATTCCTTATAATGTACACCAGTTTTCCAGGGTTCTGCTCAAATCGTCAATTCATCACTGATTTTTAACGGAGCATAACATTAATTTTGCCGTTTATCTTAAGCCTCAGGTTTCCGCAAAAAGGCCAAAAAAAAACGTTATCCTATATGAATGTTCATATGTAATGTACATACTCGTAGGTAATGTAACAGATTGCCCAAAGAACTTTAAAATATATATTTATTGAATAATATTTTCACACATATGTATGTAAGAGGCCTGTTGTTGAATCATTTGAGAGTAAGTGCCTGTAAATTATATAGTAAAAAAATGTGCATGAACATCTTTTTTTTTTTGATTTTAGTACGTATTATTAATGATAATATCAAATTATTTATTTTTTCGATGCACAATATGTGGCATTTACAGTCTCACGTTAGGGCTTTATAAGTTATAATACTACATCTCTATATGTCATAGTATCTATTAAGTTGAATAGTAAATATTATGTAATTTTCATAAAATTACAATGAAATCGCAACAAATTGGCGTTTAAATATAAAGTATTTTATATAAAATGTAGTGTTGTTCATAATTTACGATACAGTGTAACTTATACGGCCATAATGACTCAAGAGAGTTTTGTATTAAAACTTTTCATTACCCCTACATTAACTTTTTATGTGATATATATATATATATATATATATATATATATATATATATATATATATATATATATATATATATATATATATATATATATATATATCACATAAAAAGTTAATGTAGGGGTAATGAAAAGTTTTAATACAAAACTCTCTTGAGTCATTATGGCATATATATATATATACACATATATATATACACATATATATATATATATATATACACATATATATACGACTACAAGTATATCAGTCAGGAACTGTCCAAAAATGCAGCAGTTTCTTGGCAGGTGAATTAAATTACTGTAAGTTCTTCCTTTTCATCTTGTATAATGTTATATCGGTTTTAAATTAATCTATGAAACTATTATAGAGATTATTGTGACATTATAGGAATCTAAACACACCTGTATTACGTAAATGTCAATGCCAGATACAAGTAATTTTGAAAATATTAACAAAAAATATAATACAAATCTGAGGCCTGTCGTGGTGCAGCAGCATAAAAGTGTGCATATAAATGACAGGTTGTGGGTTTGAGTCCCAAAAAAGGAAATGAAATATTTAATATTTCTGAATTTATTGAAATAAATTCGGTTAAAAGTGGTAAACGGTTGTGGAACGGAGTGTCTTAACACTAGGTTCCCAAGTTTCCTCTATCTACCCTGACATGGGCGTGATACATATGCATGAAATAACCATGCTCTAAATATAAAAAAAGAATATACCTCTATGATATCAGTATTATACTGATATTTATATTCTCCTCATATCATTTTATCTTTTAATTATCTCCTTCCTTCTTTTCCATCTTTTAATCTTTTAAATCACAACATGCCTTTGAAAAAGTAATGACACATAAGGCGATGGTAAATGTAGTCCCTCGTTTTGCATGACGCGTCGTCTGCGCCACTCTTGTCATTGTAAACGAACTCCTGCAGGCTCTACACAATAGACACACACACGGACTATTATAGCGTATAAATTTTCCTCAAAACGTTAAAAAATGGAAACTATATGCACTTAATATATGCCTGAGAACAAAACATTTTTGTACAAAGATTGACTAAGTATCTTATAAAATTGTATATTCAAAAGACAGAAGAAATTTATTAATCGAGGCATAAAACTAATTAAAACGAAACAATAAACGAAACGATTTTCGGTTCACTGGTATACTCGTATTCTCTTATGCGTTTTGCTCGGATATATTGTCTCACCCCTTCCGGCATTCGGCATACGTATGTCATACCGGGTCCGCCGGGATTTCAAACTTGGAATAAATAATTAATTATTATGGGCCGGAGCACTCTATTTAATCGTTTCACCTGACATCGTCTGATTTATTCTATAAACTTGCAAATTCCTCGACAATACTGACTTTATAGTTACGCAGTAAATTAAGATCAAATACTGTGTTGATTTCAACTTTTATGGGATATAAATATGAGGAATATTTGTTGGTAAGCGCCAAAGTATTACCACCATTGAAACTAATGCGATTAACAATTTTATGAATGTTTGAACACATATATCGCGTGTCACATTCGTAACAAAACAATCATTGTTCTACCACTATATTATTGCAATAATGTATTTGTAATATAGATAGAATAGAAATTATGAAAATTATTGTATTCGTAACGTTTTATAATATTGATGTCTCAATTGACGATTGTAAAAATTTTAGCTATAAATAATTTCTTCAGTTTAAATATAAAGAGGTGTCATAAAATGTATTACGATACAGCGTTTTTTTGTAAGTACATTATTTATTATTAGGATATTATATATAACTTTACAGTAAACTGATAATAACATTGAAATTTGGGATGAAGGGAAATAATTTACAGCATTCGACACAAGACGCTTTAAAAATGTATAAAGATTCAAATAAGACGATGTTGCAGACGCAAAATAAAGAACAATCTATTTACTCTCTGTTTTGAGTGTTTACTTCATTGAGCCAGTGTCGGCTTGCATCAAACAGTTTGGTGCGCTACTTGGGTGGTTGAACCAATCCATACCCTTTGTAAGCGATCTCAGTTTAACGCAATTTTCGGTCGAGTCTAAATTTAAGGTTATTTTCACAAAAATCTTGGTAGTTATTTCACAATTTGGAGTACATCTATATATGTAATATTTCTTTATTAACAATATTATTTTTTTAATTATAAAGGAATGTAAATTATTCTTAGATAATTAGAAAATTAGTTACCAAAAAATATTTATTATAGATATAATATATTTATATATAACTTATAAAGACAGAAATAAAATATAAATTCTAAATTTTAGTTATATTTTTAAACTAAATGATTTCCATGTCATTACAAATTGTTCTCGAGCATTTATTACGTGGAAGAAGTGAAAAACAATTGACGCGTAACTATATTCGTTGTGTTTTTAATGTCTTGGTTGAATTTACACATTTTTTAAAGCAAACTGAGAAAACGCTTTCGCATCACAAATATAAAAAAATAAAAAAGATGAAGTTATTTTTTCTGTTTCTTATTAAATGATGATCCATAATTATCTCGACAATAAAAGGTATCGTTTACTTTGTTATTACCCAGGGTTATATTTGATCCTTCTGTCTGTCACTTTTATTACCTAAATTACATCATATTTTTACAAGTATGCTAAAATTCGCACGTTAAATAAATATTGAATATACATTAATTTAAAATGTTGATGTTGTCTTGGAGTAAGCGTACGAATGTAAAAGCGACGGGTGGGTCTACACTCACTTAATGTTTAAATAGATTTCTAAAGTATTTAAACAATATATAATCCATTTTTACCATAATAACAGTTGGTCATTATTTCTGATTCGGGCTCACTGCACTGAAAAATTTTTCCCTGAAAAACTTTTGCACACATAAATATTTTCAATATGTATAAATGCTATTTAGCTATAACTTTTATTGTTCCATAATTTCCTGAATAATAATTGTACCTACTGAATAACGGTTGTCTGAACTGTAGTTTAGGTTTCAACATACGAGTACATGTGATTTGACTTTGCGGTATTGGTTTGTACTGAAACTAACATGCGAGGCTTCAATGCTAATATCATAGAGTAGATAAATTGAATCTATATTAAAAGTTAATCTTTTTACCATAATATGTTAGTGTCATTTGATTGTTATTAACAGTTTTACAAGGTTGTTGATTTTAATACCATATCATTATCACCCCAATTATGAGTGGTTATTTATTGTAATATTTTTTTTATTTACTGAGCATTAATTTTATTGTAACGTTAGGAACATAACTCATATTATATTAATTAATTAACAAATACTCTGACTATATTATATCTACAATTACTTGCAGAAGTTGTTTTTTTTATTGGCAGTACAAACATATTCGTTCCTTGTGAAACATTATATTTTACAAAACTCGTATTTATGACTTTCAATAAAACGTTATTTGATTATTACAAGTGTAAATTATTAACATTTGAGAAGCAAAACAAGCAAAGCGGTGTACCAATAATTAATAAAGTTACTTGGTAGTGCTTGTATTGCATACTGTCATACGCTTCGACTGACGATTTGCAAATCTTTTACTGATATTAAAAGTGAAATTTAAACGGCAAACTCAAATAAGCAAAACGTAGTAATATTAATTATCTCTGATATATTTGTCCAGCAACAAGTATATTTTAACAATTTCTCTTCAACCTTTAGTATTAATTTACTTAAGTTGTTTAGTAACAAAGTTGTATCCATTTAAAATATTGAGATTAAAAAATTGCTGCAATTTTTTACCGAACTTTTTTTTACCAAATTAATAAAACTTGGTCGAAATTTATTTTTTTAGTGAAACCGCGGGCAAATGGTAATAAATTTGATGGTAATATCTTTTATTTGAAAAAAAAAAAATATACCGTTACAGTCGTATATTAAAGTTATGTATACAGTTAAATATTATATAGACATTCTCACCGCTTGTATCATAATGTCTTAGATTCTTAAGATTTTTATGATTGCATTTTTTAACGACCAGAACATCTCCACGTTAGGTCAAAATATTAAAAAAGTGAACGGAAAAGTTATTTTATATAAATATTATATTAAATTATATTCATAGCATTTATATTTGTAAATGAAGTCGTTGACGCATGAAATGTAGAAGTAATGTAATCTAAATATTTCTGAACTATATACGTAAATTTTCTTACACTGTATAAAATGAACATAACGAATAGACGAACACACGGACAGGCGAATGTAAAAACAGACATACGAACGGAAGACAACAAGCCAACAGAAAAACATACAAACAGAAAAACAAATAAACCACTATTTTGGATAATATACAGACTTTTTTTATATATATCTTCCACGTACAGACTTGTTTTAAATAAAGATATAGATTTAGTTATATAATTGAAAAATAGCCAGAAGTTCAAGTATGCGACTGAAAACGCGACAGGTCTTGTGCTCGATACACTCATATAGAGGAAATTAAATATTTATTATTTTCTTTCTTGGAGGTTGCGCAAGTGAAAACAATATAATACATTGATATACGACAAGCATAACAACAGAGTGAAGGTGTTCCTTTTGCTTCTTTTCTCTGCTAATCAATATAAAGTTGTTTGTACGTTTGATTGCAGGTGTCGTTACAAAGTTTGGCTTAATTTTCTTTTACGACTTATAACTTCATTTGATATTATAATTTCTGGAAGTAAGACGTACGCGTAAAAAAATATTTCAATAAAACAATATGTTGAGCATTGTAATTGAAAGTCGAAACCTAAACATGTACAAGTATAATCAAATAGTTTAATAGTATCATTATCCATCATCACGTCACAAAATAGTATACAACTGTATATATTAAAATATATCCTCATATAAAATACATGAACAATAAATGCTCAGCAACTTCCTTATATTTACAGAACATATGTTTCGAAAAACCAACTTTTTAAAGTAAACATTCAATTTTAGTGGTGAAGGCTACCTGTCATTACTTGCTGGTACGGTAACATAACGAGTCACGGTCTCTTTGATCTCGCCGTCGCATTTGCGTCTACTTTAGTTTCTTTGAGAGCTTATTGAGCGCAGCATTTTGTGTATACGAAAGCGCTTAACTGAACTCCTAGGGATTTAGTTTGTCAAAGAAGTACTTTGCTTTAAGGCAAATTTACAGTAAATAATTTATCGATAACGTAGTATATCTTTAAAATTGCACTTTAAAAAATGTGAAATCTGTAAATTAGATTAGGACAATATCTAAAATATCTATCCACTTATTACTTACAATTATTTTAATTTATTTTATATCTATATCGACATGTAGTCTACTTTAAGACTGCGTATTATATGATAACATAATAATGTCTCTGATTTTCGCGATTGTTACACATTTTAAATGAAACACTTTTAACCGGATTAATCGCGTATATTGACTATATACACTTTACAGTAGTCCGTGGTCACGGGCAGACGTGTCTAACCGTGACCACAGACTACTGTAAAGAGTTCGAAACGTTGAGTTTCCAAAAACATATATAAAAATCAATATACGCGATTAATCCGGTTAAAAGTTTTTCATTTAAAATACATGATAACACTTAATGTACAGAATAGTACACACACAATAGGGTAAGGGAGAGACACCTTGGGAACATAGTTTAATACCGTTCCGTTAATTACCGAAGCATTGCGTGTTGAGTGGCGATATTCAACGCCGGGTTTGAGTCGTTAACAGAACGAGTGATTCAGGCGAAACAACATCCATTTAATTGATAATACATCATTTTCCAGTTAATCGTGATAAATTTAAAGTTACTAATGCAATATAAATTGTTCTGACGTCATTGAATAATGTTTTGATATTAATGTCATAGATATAACGTTCTACGCCACACTAATTCTGCGGAGGTAACATAACATACAACAGTATGTAACAATAATTTAGGAATACCGTGAACAATATACTATTTTGATTTTGTATAATAGGATTTCGATTATTTCAGTCGCAGTTAGGATATTTTCAGCTTAATTCTCAATATATATTCTCATTCAACATTAGTAATAAATATCACAATATACACGGTCTTACATGCATTACAATATATAAATATCATATTTGCTGTAAGAGTACAAGTACTTTGTTCATCTCATCTTGATGACGTAATGATTTTTTTTTAGCTTCACCACGCTGTATCCCGCACGAGACAGGGTCACGAGGCAGGGTAGGCAGAGGGAACCTGGGAACCTAGTGTTAAGATACTCCATTCTACTTCCGTTTCCCACTTTCCGCCGAGTTTGAGGCACTGCGTGTTGAGTGGCGGATCTCAACGCCGCGCTTCTTGCCTTATTTCAAGAGCGAAGAAATGAAAAATTAATTATTTAAATTGAAAATATTAAATATTTCATTTTCTCGACTGGGGATCGAACCCAGAACCTGTCGGTTACCGCTGCGCCACGAGAGGCCTTTTTTATTTAATTAAATTATTATCTCTTCTCCGTTTTGATAAATTATACACGGCGTTGAGGTGACCACTTAACAAGTCTTAATTTCAATTTCATTGAGTGCAAGATATACATTACATTAAGTTGTTTACTTTAAGTTCCTTACATTGTTTAGCCTAAGTATGGACATGAAGACTATATTTATTTTGAGATATGATGGTCTTCTATAATCTTCTTTTTCAATACAATAATTAAACGTTCTAGTTTAAGATTAAATTTTACTAGTGCTTAGTTGAATTAAAACAAAATATTAAAACAAAATACAATACAATTTATTCCGAAATATGTTAAAAATAAATCAATTTAAATATTTAATGTTTTCATTTCTTCGCTCTGGTAAAAAGGCAAAACGCGGCGTTGAATTTCGGCCACTCAACGCGCAATGACTCAAAATCAGCGGAAAGTGAGGAACGGAAGTAGAACGGACAGGTTCCCAAGTTCCCTTTATTTCTTTTATTTTTTTTATATAAGTGACTGGGTGAGTGAGAATGAGTAAATTCACAACAGTTATATAATATTGTTGTTGTTGTATATACAACGAGATGTTAACTTATGCTAGCTTTCATTGTTAGTCTACGTCTAGCATACAAATCACAAAAGTGCCAAATCTTTAGGCTGGACAGATCTAGTCATTTTAAATGTTATCATAATATTAGGTCTATATAAGTAATAAAAATAGATACTTTATTAAAGACTATAAATTGATTTATGCAGTACACGCTCTTTGGAACATATTGCAGAGTGGCGTATTCGTTATACGCACGGTTTGGCAATGAGTCGCTCCTGGAGATTTATGTTTATTGTATCCGGCTAATCGGTCGATAAAGGTTTGGAGTTTTATTTAAAAAAGTAGGCTAGTGCTAAAAGGAAGTGCTTTTTGACACACTTACATGTATATGTACCTAAAAAGTAAAAAGCGTAAAATTACGAAAAGACAAAAGATCGTGAGAATGAAGAAGAACGTGCTCACATGGTTTGGACACTTCGATCGAATGAGTGAAGAATGACTAGTAAAAAAAGAAGGAAAAGTGAGTGGTAAGAGAGAAAGGGGTACACCTCGGTTAAACTTCAAAAACACAGTATCGACGATACTGGAGGAAGGTCACGTAAAAAGCATGAGCTAAAATATTAGCGAGAAGAATGCAAGAAAGATTCGAATGGCTGTTGTGGGAGGCCCAGGAAGGTTTTAGACCTAGAAGAGGGTGTTACAGGCGTTGATTACCACTCTAAAAGAAGAATGTGCGAATAATGGTCTAAGCCTAAATGCAAATAAGGCGAAGGTTCTGATATTTGAAAGAAATTAAGGAAGGACATGCAAAATCAGTGTAAATGATACGATATTAGAACAAGTGAATGAGGAGTATATCTGGGAAGTATGTTTAGCAGAGAAGGAAGATACGAAATGGATGTGGAAAGGCGTATTGCTGCCGGTAATAGAGTTAACGGGGCCTTAGTTGAGACGGTGAAACGTCAGCATAGCTGCGCGTTTGGCCGTACACAATGCAGTGTTGGTATCGACACTGTTATACGGCAGCGAAACGTGAGTATTACAGAAGAAGAATATAAGAAAGATGAATACTGTAGAGATGCGATCTCCTCGTCGGATATGCGATTTAGTTCAGCTGATCGCATACTCATTGAAGAGACACAGAATGGTAGGTACTGCGTGGATGTCACAGTGAGAATATAGAAGAACGTCCTCAGGTGGTTTGGGCACGTCTAGCGAATGAGTGAAGAAAGAATGGTAAGAAAGATTAATGAAGGAAAAGTGAGTGGTAAGAGAGGGAGGGGGAGACCTCGGTTGGGTCGAAAGCACGGTATCGACGATACTGGATGAAGGTTATATATATACATATATATATATATATATATATATATATATATATATATATATATATATATATATATATATATATATATATATGTATATACGTATATATATATATATATATATATATATATATATATATATATATATATATGTTATTAGGCAATCCTAATCTGCAATCTAATGAGTAAAATGTCTTTATCCATTTTATTTAGTAATACATATTAATTTTAGCTTAAATAAAAAATGTGGAATATACCTAGCGTGAATATCAAAATAAAAATTATATCGTTATGTTGACCGCAATTACATACTTGAATAATAAAAACAAGCATGATGTACAATGGTTAAAGAGCTGTTATTATAATTTACTTTATTATAATTAACTTCAACATTCATATTTTTAAAGTCTACCCAACGAATCATTATACAAAAGCAATATTTGTTTTATTGTTATTGTCCTATAACAGTAAATTTTAATTGTACTACTAGAGAGAGTCTTAAAACATCAAATTAATTTTAAATAATAAGCCCAAACGTATTACTAAATTATACGTATGTAACGTATAATTTAGTAATACGTTTGGGCTTATTATCGTCAAAATATTTTTGTAAAAGCGTTTTTATCCAAATATTATAAATAGGGAAAATATTAGTGCATGAAAATTTACTATCCCGTCGTATCGTTCCGTGGTAGGAAGACGGTGCCTGCGAACCTTGTGTTTGGAAACTCCGCTCCCCATTGTCTGCCGGATTCTTGAGACAATGTGTATTCATTATTCGATTCGATTCGCTGCGCTTGTCTTCGAGCAGAAACCAGAGCGAAGAAATGATCATTGCCTCTAGTGAAATTAGAATCTCCTGTGACACGACGGCCTCCGTGAAGCTGATTTGGAGGCGCGCTAGTCGCATTGCGGTTTTTTTTAACCACAACAATCATCAAAATGTTTCTTACTTTTTATTTAGTCAATTTTCGATTTCGTTAATTTTTATTTTTATTTATTTAGCTGCACCTCAGAACCTTATGTTAAGGTTATGAGTTGAGTGGCGCAATTTAAAGATTTGTATTGTTATTATTCTTCAATTTTTTTTTCTTATTTAATTATTCGTTGAAAGAATGTTTATTTTTGTTTGACTGTCTTACTAAATTCAAAATTTAAAAAAAATCAAATCACTTATGACACAATAACATATCGATGGGGCTTTAACACGCTGCTGGATTTCCTCAAGATAGCGTTCTATTTCCGTTTTATTCTGTCTTTATTAGTAATATATTTTGTAATTGATATTTTATATTTTATATCGTTACTTTTGCTTTATAAATGCTTACTTACAATTAGAAGCTTAATCGCTGCAGTAATTTAAATTCAATACATCTATTACATTTCAACATATGGTGCTATTTGGTGCTATATAAATGCAATCTTTTATTATAGGTAGCAAAATACTTAAACAATCACCTGGACCAGCATGCCAATATGCTAGCAATACGCAGTTCTAGAGTGTTGGTAGCAAAGTTCAGAATCTGGGTCCTATAATCTGATTTTAGCATGTTTTGGGTACCTTGTATAGATACAATCACCATAACATAGTTATAATTATTGCTTTCAAAATACGTACAGTTTATACATTTGTTCCTCTAATTTATAAATAAATAAAAAATAAAAATAACCTTTATGTCGCTGAAAACTTAGCCTAGTTATTAAATATATTGTTGAATATTTTAATTTTAACGCCTTCCATTCTGTATAATCTGTGACATAATACATTTTGTATACTCTGTGATCTTAATATATATATTCTGTTGTAGTCTGTTAAAGTAATATACTGTTGTGCTGCATAAGTGTTTTTATTTAAAAGTAATCTGCTATTATCAATAATTATATCACTATTTTATAATTAAAACAACAGGTTATGGGCCCAGTTAAGCCATAACAATAAATTATTGAGCATAGTTTCGAAATAGTGTCAGTAAAAATAATCCATCTTTTACCTAACCTAAAAAGTAAAGAAGGTGATCGGCATTTCTGAAAAGTTCAACACTTAAAATGTCTGGAAGCAGTCCGCTTGCACTAATTGAGAAATTGACTGGTCGGGACAATTACGCCACATGGCAATTTGCAGTAAAGACGTATCTACAACACGAGGAGCTTTGGGATTGTGTAGAGAACTCCACGTGCGACGATCCAAAGAGAGATACAAAAGCAAAAACAAAGATTATCTTGCTTGTCGACCCAGTAAATTATGTGCATATCCAGGAAGCTACAACGGCAAAAGAAGTATGGGATAACCTGACACGTGCTTTCGACGACTCGGGGCTTACACGCAGAGTAGGTCTACTACGTGATCTCTGCACCACCACACTTTCAGGCAGCCAAAATATAGAAGAGTATGTGACCAAAATTATGTCTACGGCACATAAACTTAGAAATATCGGCTTCAAGGTAGATGATGAATGGCTCGGGACACTGCTGCTCTCAGGTCTGCCAGAGACGTATAAGCCGATGATTCTAGCTATTGAGAGCTCAGGAATGAAGATTAGTGCAGACTCCATTAAGTCAAAGTTACTTCAAGAAGTAAAAACTGATAACAATAACTCCGCTTTTGTCACAAGTAATCATAATATACAAATTACCTGAATGTGAAAAAGAAATTTAATAAAGGTCCGAGATGCTATCAGTGCAATAAATATGGACACAAGAGTCCACAATGCAAATCTAATCCAAAATTTAAGCATACAAATTCAAGTAGTTTATATGCTGCTGCATTCCTCGCTGCTTCTGACAATGATAGTTCTGCATGGTACATTGACTCCGGGGCTATAATGCACATGACAAGACATCACCATTTACTGAAGAATGTTTCAACTCCACCAATACAAAATATTAAAGTAGCCAACAACAAGACTTTAGCTGTGAAAGGTACTGGTGAAATTAGTATTGAAACATTAAATGGTCAAGGTCAGTCTAATAGGATTCTTTTTCAAAATGTCCTGCATGTACCAGAGTTGGCTGTGAACTTAATCTCTGTATATCAGATTACAGAGAATGGCGGCCATGTAGGCTTCAATTCTGATGGATGTATTATTATGAATAAATACAATAATATTGTGGCAACTGCAAGAAAAATTAATAACATGTACCGGCTTAACACTACAACAAGTTATGCATGCATGTCTGATATCAAACAAGATGATAACTTTTTATGGCATCAAAGAATGGCCCACCTGAATTTCCAAAGCCTGAAGAAAATGACTGAGTGCACTGAAGGAATTAAATTATCAAACAAAAATAGTAATTTAACATGTATTACTTGTCAAGAAGGTAAACAATCAAGATTACCATTTAAAAGTCAAGTGTCACATTCTACACAACATTTAGAACTGGTGCACACTGATCTCTGTGGCCCCATGGAAACTGCATCACTCGGTGGAGCTAAATATTTTTTTAACATTCCTGGATTTTGTTTTGTTTACACTCTACATAATAAGAGTGAAGTGTATGGAAAGTTCAAAGAATTCCAATTAGAAGTAGAGAAACAGTCTGAGTGTAAGATAAAGGTTCTGCGTTCTGACAATGGGCTGGAATATGTCAATAAACCTTTTTCTGATTATCTGAAATCAAATGGCATTATCCATCAAACCACGACTCCATATACACCTGAGCAGAATGGTGCTGCGGAAAGGCTAAACAGGACATTAATAGAAAAAGCTAAGTGTATGCTTTTAAATGCAAAGTTACCTAAACTCTATTGGGCTGAAGCCATAAAAACAGCTGCTTACCTGTCAAATCGCTCTCCTATAAAGTCATTAGCATTCCGAACACCTGAAGAAGTATGGAGTGGTCATAAACCAAATGTTTCTAATTTAAAAGTTTTTGGATGTGAAGCCATGGTCCACTTACCAAAAGAAAAACGCAAAAAGTGGGACCCTAAATCACACAAAATGATATTCATAGGTTATTGTGAAAACACAAAAGGATATCGATTCACAAACTTAAATTGTAAAAGAATTGTAAAAAGTCGGGATGCTGTGTTTCTTGAATCCTCAGTGAAAAGAGACTATGCTGCTCTGGAACTATCTGAAAAAGAAAAACACAATGAGTTAAATGAAATCAGTCTTGAAGAAACCAGTGACTCTGATGATTCATATAATACTGTAAAAGGTAAATCAGATTCTGATTGTGATTACTTACCTGAAAAAACAGCTGTTGATAGTATTTCTGAAAATAAAATGTGTTTAAGACCTAGAAATAAAATTAAAATAAGTGAAAGAACATACCTCTGCTGTGATGAATATCTGCTACCAGATGAAATACCTGTTACCTATGAAGACGCAATTAACTCTTCAGATGCTAAAAACTGGAAAATGTCTATAAAAGAAGAACTAGAAGCACATGAAAAGAATGGCACATGGACATTGGTTAATAAACCACCACATGCTAAAGTCATCGGCTGCAAGTGGGTTTTCAGAGTAAAGGATGAGCCAACGGGTCCACGTTTCAAATCTAGACTCTGTGCAAAGGGGTTTGCTCAAGTAAAAGGTATAGATTTCAAAGAAACATTTTCTCCGACAGTAAGGTATGACTCAATACGCTTATTATTGTCTTTAACTGCTAAAAATAATTATCAAATGCTTCAACTTGATATAAAAACAGCATTTCTATACGGGGAATTAGAAGAAGAATTATATATGGAACCCCCAGAAGGTCTAAATTGTGCACCCAATATGGTGTGCAGATTAGTAAAATCTCTGTATGGCCTTAAACAAGCACCACGATGCTGGAATAAGAAGTTCAATTCAGTGCTAAATAAGTTTGGTTTCAGCAACAGTTCAGTAGATCAATGTGTGTATGTAGCAATAATTAAAGGTCAAAAAATGCTATCTCTGTATGTATGTTGATGATGGGCTCCTGTTTTCAAAATCAGGAGATATTATTGAAGCTGTTGTAAATGATCTAAAAAGTATTTTGATGTGAAAGTATGTAAACCCAAAAATTTTGTTGGGATGGAAATAGAAAGGTCACATAACTATGTGTTTATACATCAAACAAAATATATTACACAACTTCTTAAAAGGTTTAATATGGAAAATGCAAACTCTAACAGTGTTCCAGTGAACCCTCATGCAAAACTTGAGAAGAGCGACCAGGAACCAGACAGGAATATACCTTACAGAGAGGCTGTGGGGTCCTTGATGTATGCTGCTATAATATGTAGACCAGACATAATGTTTGCAGTAAGCCTGGTAAGTCGATTCTTTAATTGCTATACTGACGCCCATTGGAATGCTGTAAAGAAGATTTTTAAATACCTAAGCAACACTAGAGACCTAGGTATATGCTATAGATCATCTGAATCTTCCAATTGATTGCATATAGTGATGCAGATTATGCTAACGACCTAACAACGAGACGTTCAACCACGGGTTATGTGTTCATTAAAAATGGAGCAGCTGTGACATGGTCCAGTCAGCGGCAGCACACTGTTGCACTGTCAACAACTGAAGCAGAGTTCATGGCAGCCTGTGCTGCCACCAAAGAGGCTATGTGGGTCAAACAACTTCTCTGCGATCTTGATGAATATGATCAGCAATCAGTTTGTATTAATATAGATAACCAAAGTGCCATTAGTGTAATAAAAAATGTAAATTTTCATAAAAGGTGTGCATTGAAACTAAGTATCATAAAAGGTGTGCATTGAAACTAAGTATCATTTTATAAAAGATAAATTTAATGAAAATATTATTGATTTGCATTATGTACCTAGCAATGATCAGTATGCTGATTTGTTAACTAAAGCTCTCACTAAAGAAAAATTTCAGAAATTAAGAAATAAAATTGGAATGTTAAAATTAAATGATATTGGTCTTGATTAATTGTAAACTTTGATGCTTAACTTTAGTATGTATGTAAATGTGAGACTTTAAACTGATTAAAATAATTTGTATTTCTTTTCTTATGTGGAAGGCTTAAATTTGGCAGGACTGTTGAATATTTTAATTTTAACGCCTTCCATTCTGTATAATCTGTGACATAATACATTTTGTATACTCTGTGATCTTAATATATATATTCTGTTGTAGTCTGTTAAACTAATATACTGTTGTGCTGCATAAGTGTTTTTATTTAAAAGTAATCTGCTATTATCAATAATTATATCACTATTTTATAATTAAAACAACATATATATCATTATTTTGTAGTGAAATCGGCATCCGCGTCAAGTTGTCCTAAGACATAGACCTCATACAGGCTCTTGTAGTCGTATCTGTCTCTGGCTGATCTTTTCCAATTCTTAGGCGGGTCATCCTCCCAACTCTTAACCTGCCTACCTCGACGGCGCTTCTACAGAATACAACTCCGTTATGGTTTTGGACCACTTTTCTGCTTTGGTTCTCATCATGTGACGTGTCCGTAGTCACTTTAGTTTCTTTACTCTTCTGGCAACATCGACCACATTAGTTGTCTTTCTCTTATTCGTAAGTCGGCATTTATCTTTTAATTTCAGTTCAAGCATGCTTCTCTCTATTCCATGTTGGCAGACCTCTAATTTTTTGCCTTTGTTAGTGTCCAAGTCTGATATCCATGAGTTAGAACTGGAAGCATGCAGGTATTTAAGACTTTAGCTAGATATTGATTTCTTTTTCATTATCTGTTTTAATTACCAGTATCTGGCCCAACTATTAGTTAGTGGGGAAATTAGTCATCTTCCATTCTTGTTTCTTGTACCTTTACAGTTGTTTCCCATTAAATATTCTTCACCTTTTCCTTTGTTTCATAATTGGCTGTTAAAATCGTCCATTACTATCTCATACATCCCGTGTTGCTTGTGTTGGTGAGCTTCTTCCATTGTTTCATGTAATGCCTTATAGAATTAGTCTTTGTCTTCTTCCATTACTTCCTCAGTTAGTGCATATATCTGAATTATGGATATAGGATTTTTGCTTATTAGTATTTTGATACTTAAAGTAGCTATTCTGACAGATTTCCTTTGAAATTATTCAATGTAATATTTATATTTTTTTTATAATGAATCCAACTCCATACATCCCTTGCTGTTTTCCCTCGTAGAAGACATTGGCATCGCACTCTCGAATTTCTTCTCTCATACGTCTTACTTTACTTAATCCTAGTATGCTCCAATTTATGGCATCTAGTGCCTTTTCTAGCTCTGATAGACTTTTGTCAGTCCTAAGTGTTAATGTAGTCAGAGTTGATATAAAAAACTTATCTGGTTTTTTATTTGTCTTCCCTGTTCATCTGATATTAGCTCTTTCAATTTACGTAAATAAGTATACACCTTTCTACTGATTTCTTAATTTATTATCAATTTTATTTCGTTGTTTTATTTTATCTGGAGAGTAGTGGTCCAATGCCCCACGGGGACCAGGCATCTTGGGTTATGAAATTATTGTTGCCTTTGTTGTTTTTTAAATATTTTCTTCTGATTTCCGATATCAGACTTATCCTATTCATTATTTTTGCGTGTTTCTTGGTTGGTTACTGATGTAATGGAGTTGGATCGGGATCTAATTATGCCGAAAGCATTTGCTCTATTATGTCTTGGCATGCTAATTTTTGGTTGTTTATGTGGTTGTCGGTGGTTGGCGTTGCGCATGGCATGCGCTTTTGGTTCCCCTGTACACCAGATTTTATCTCATGTTTCACCATATCGAATAACTCGTTTGTTGATTTTTCAAATAGTAATATGTTGTTCTTTCCTTTCTTTATTTCTAATTTATTAAATTTTTCTTTAAGTTATATTTTTAATTTAAGTGTTTTGTTTTCTTAGATTAATGGCATTAATTTCTCATCTATTTTAATAATAATAGTATTAGTTACAGAATCGTGGATGTCTTGAGTCTGCTTGCTAATTTTTAGCTTAATATTTTCAAATAATTCTTTGAGTGATTTCTTCATCTTTTTTGTAATATTCTTTACATGAAGTGAAACGTAATTGTAGTAGTGGAAGGTTTCAACACTTTTTATGGCAAATCTGGTAATATCGACTTTAAACTATTTGTCTATCAAAATCGGTAAATATATAAAAATCAGTAGAAAAAAATCATAGCTGGTATTAATTTTTGGCTGGCAACATTACAGATGATAATCAAGTCTTAGTGGTATACATCGGAATGTGATTTGATTTGGGACTTCGCTGACGTTTGTTTTGGTTAACACACGTGTTTGTGAGGATTTCTTCTTTTAGTGATACTGTTTCATATATTTTGAGTGTAAAGTGTGATGTCTTAAAAAGGGGATCGGTTTTATTAAGGGTTTTATTGCTGTGAGTGTTTGTGGTGCTTTGTCCATCAGAATAGCTAATTAAGGTAAGTTAGGTTAGTTTATTTCAATATGGATGCTGATCCACATCCGCCTGATCCCCCTGATCCTGGTGGTGGCAAATGTGACTTCCAGGTTACATCTCGAGAAAGGCAAGTTGACAAACAAACAAAAGAACAATTATTGACCCAGCCACGGCTACTCCGCCAAAACAAATATTCTATATACACTCTATTTGTATATACACTCTTCCCTGTCAGAAAGTCCAAAATCCTACCTTGATTCAGACAAATGCCCTTTTATTTTGTATGTGTCGAGGGAAACTCCAGATCCTGCTGCCGGGACCTCCATTAAAGCGGTTAAGTTTGGCCAATTTTTACACATTAATTAAACAAATAACATCACCAGTGATGGTGTGAAAAATGTTGGTCGCAACAAAGTCAATGTTGAGTTCTCAACAGCTACTGCAGCGAATTTGTTTATGTCTAATCCCATTTGGAATTTCCCTCGGGTGGTATACAAGTGATGAAAGCAAGACAACTTAATAAGAAGTGTGTAAGCGAGGTTGTGACTACATGGGTTCCTATCCAGTCAATGGTAATCACATGCCGTGGTCAAAAGTTGCCTGAAAGGGTCTTTTCATACCATTCCTCTCTCCCAGTTGAACCATACAAATTCCACTATCCAGTGCCTAAATTGTTGCCGTTTTGGTCACATAAAATCACAGTGCAGATCGAAGCCTAGGTGCTACAAGTGTTCCCAGGCCCATATTGGTAAAACATGTGACACTAATAGGGAAAATGCTTTTTGCTTACATTGTGAGAGTAAACATTTTGCTACTGACAAGGACCGTCCTGAGTTTGCAAGGCAACAGTCCATCAAAATTAACATGTCTCAAGAGTGTGTATCTTATATAGAGGCTTCCGCTCGTTTCCCTTTTGTTCGTAAATTCTATGCAGATATGACTAAGGAAATATCCTCCCCACCCAATTATACAGCTTCCTCAACATCTAAAACACCAGCCCCTGCTATTCCTAACAGATCTTACAAAAATACTGTTTTCCAGTCTCCTCGTCCCCATGCTCCTTAAGCAAAAGGATATAATAAACAAGGTCATCAAGCCCTAAATGCCGAATGTCCTTCGTCTCTTCCTAATGGTTGCGCTCTGAACCAAGGTGTTGACAGTCCAATAAAAACTAGAAAAGATCTATTGGTTGCACTTACTGAAACTTTTGACAGTATCTTCAGAATCGCTGATGAACTTCCTATATCGTCCAACGTTGCCCAAACTTTACTAACAATTTTTAAAATATTAAACAATGGCAGCACTGAACTTCCTACAATGGAATAATAGGAGTATTCGTGCCAAAAAGCACGTACTATTGCTATGATCGTTTTGTCTCTACTATCTTATCTGCGGCTGACTTACACATCCCTAGAAAGCACTCCGTTCAGAATTGTATGTATTTCAATCCTTGGCGGGATCAGGAATGCTCCGATTCAGTCATTGGTACCATCTCATGGCTTATTTCTTTTCCCACTGATTGAATCTTCGGATGAAATGGACACTTGCTTTTCGTCTGAAGAACTCAAAAACCTCTTACAGGATTTAAGAGACACAGCCCAGGTGAGGATAGTATCTCATACTCTTTTATTTCTAGACTAAATGAGAAGTCTACGCTATATTTTTTTAAACTTTATCAACGCAATTTTTCAATCAGGCAATACTCCTATACCTTGGAAATCCCAAATAATCATTCCTATCCTAAAACTTGGAAAATGTCCTTCGGATCCCAATTCCTACAGACCCATTGCCCTAGCATCTGGTTAATCAAAAATTATAGAACGGCTTTTAAAAAAATCATCTGGAGCAAAGTGGAAAGTAGAAATATCTTAGCGTCCTCTCAATTTGGCTTTAGAAAGAGGTTAAATAACTCAGATAGTTTCAGTGTTTTTACCACAGATATTCGACGAGCGTTCGACAAAGGAAAGTATTTAGTTGGGTTTTTTTTTAAATGTCGCGTCTGTATACGATAATGTCCTTCTTCCGGTACTCAAGCAGTAACTGCAACAGCTGAGTATCCCGCCGAAGTTGTCTCAAGATTGATATCTGTAAAACATCTGCTTCTTACTGTACCTTCTAGATTGGTCTGGAAGGCCGTGTGATTCCGGCTTAGAATAGGATCACCCTGGTACTGACGGTGTCGTAAGAGGCGACTAAAGTACGTGTGGGAGAGTCACGTTGTCAGTAATGGCAACACGCATGGGCAGACTCGACCGGATCATTACCACCCCCGGCATTTAAAACCGGCGTTAAGTAGTGGCTTCGGTCACTGCGTTTCGCATTGGGTAATGCCGGGCCCCGGTGCCCATCCCCATCCCCAATCCCTCTCTAGAACATGAAAGTGGCACTAAAGAAGAATTTACCCCAGGAGGGTACCAGCATCTCTGGTGCTGGAGAATCCCTCCCTGAGTCTTTAACCTCAGGCTGCCCGTCGAATTCTGGGGAGGGCACAGTACCGCGCACTACACAAGGCAAACGAGGCGTACGCTCCACGGCAGCCCCTGCCACTCTTAACGTGGAATTTTCCAATATCAGGGGACTACACTCAAACCTGAATGCCGTCCACCACCATCTTGAGACAGCACGGCCGGCCTTGTTATTTCTGACGGAGACCCAGATTACCCGACCGAGCGACACAGCCTATCTTCAATACCCCGGCTACAAAATAGAACATAATTTCATACCTCATGCCGGGGTTGCTGTGTATGTGAGGGAGGACCTGAGTTTCCGTCGTCTTGTCAATTTTGAAGGTCGGGACCTGTCCACCATCTGGCTCCGTGTGGACATGGACGATCGTGTCCGAATCTACGCATGCCTGTACAGGTCCCACAGTGGTAATGCAGAAACGGATCGGCTCATGGAGCACATGCAATCGGCTATTGACGATGCGCTCTCACAGATGCCCACCGCAGAGGTCGTGATACTTGGCGATTTTAATGCGCATAATGCCAGTTGGCTTGGGTCACGCACCACTGACCACGCGGGGAGGGCTGTATTTGACTTTGCTATGGCGAATGGATTGTCCCAATTGGTTGAGTCGCCTACGCGAATCCCGGACGCGGACAACCACAACGCCTCTTTATTGGAACTTCTCCTGACTTCACACCCAGAACAGTACCAGGTTGTCGTCGATCCCCCCCTAGGGTCTTCAGACCACTGCCTGGTACGGAGTGCTGTGCCCATTAACCGCGTCAGTCGCAGAACACCAGCGACTCGTCGCGTCTGGCACTACAAGTCAGCAGATTGGGATGGGATGCGTACGTTTTACTCATCCTATCCCTGGGGGCCGGTTTGCTTCTCTTCTGATGATCCTAGTGCTAGTGCCGCTGCTGTCGCCGACGTGGTTCTGCAGGGTATGGAACTTTACATTCCTAGCTCTGTAGTGCCAATCGGTGGCAAGTCACAGCCTTGGTTTGATACGTCTTGCAAACTTGCAGCTTCTGGCAAGCGCGAGGCATATCGAATCTGGGCCAAGGCACTTGCCACTAAGGATCCGAAGGTGAAAACCTTAAAAAGAAAGTACAACCGTGCCTCTAGGTACTTTAAGTGGCAAATTGCCAGAGCAAGGTCCGAGCACATCGCTAAAATCGGCGAGAAGCTTGAGAGCTATCCGTCCGGAACTCGACAGTTTTGGGCCCTCTCAAAGGCTGCGCTTGGCAACTTTAGCCGGCCATCGCTTCCACCGCTACGCACAGAAAATGACATCCTGGTCCATACGGCGAAAGAGAAAGCCGATCTCCTGGGCGCTCTCTTTGCCTCAAACTCGACTATGGATGACCGAGGAACAACGCCGCCGACCATCCCGCGGTGTCAGAGCTCAATGCCTGACATTAAATTTAGTCAGAAAGCTATTAGGCGAGCTCTGTCTTCCTTGGACATCCACAAGTCGAGTGGGCCAGATGTCATTTCTCCTCTTGTGCTCCGTTCGTGTGCTCCTGAGCTGACACCGGTGCTAACGCGTCTATTTCGGCACTCTTACTCAGTTGGCGTAGTCCCAGATTCGTGGAGAGCGCTCTTATCCACCCGATTCCGAAAAAAGGCGATGGTGCCGATCCAACTAACTACAGGCCTATTGCTATTACCTCCCTGCTCTCAAAAATTATGGAGAGCATAATTAATAGCCAGCTCTTGGTTTACCTGGAGGATCACCGATTGATTAACGACCGCCAATATGGCTTTCGTCGGGGTCGCTCAACCGGTGATCTTCTGGTTTACCTCACCCACCGCTGGGCTGCGGCTATTGATAGCAAGGGAGAGGGCCTGTCAGTTAGTTTGGACATGGCAAAGGCCTTCGATCGTGTGTGGCACGGAGCGCTCCTTGCGAAACTTCCATCTTACGGGCTTCCCGAGAATTTATGCAAGTGGATTGCTAGCTTTCTCACTGGGCGCAGCATCAAGGTCGCTGTCGACGGTTTTTGCTCCAAATACATGCCCGTGAACGCCGGCGTCCCCCAAGGCTGCGTGCTGTCCCCTACGCTATTTCTTCTGCATATCAATGACATGTTAGAGGACTCTAACATACATTGTTATGCAGATGATAGCACTGTGGACGCTGTATACTCCGGCCATGCAAGTCTTTCTCGGGAAAACGTCGACCAGTGCCGAAATGAACTTGTGTCCTGCGTTGAGGCATCCCTCGAGAATGTCTCCGTATGGGGTGAAAAGAACCTTGTTCACTTCAACCCCCAGAAGACACAAGTCTGCGCGTTAACCGCTAAAAAAACCCCATTTGTCGTATCACCAGTTTCGAGAACACTCCCCTTAAAGCCGCGCCCTGTATCAGTATATTGGGCCTCAGCTTTTCGAACGACTGCCAGTATCGCGATCATCTGGAAAGCAAGGCCAAGTTGGCCTCGAAGAAACTGGGGGTCATCAGCAGAGCGAGACAGTATTTCACGCCAAAACACCGTCTGGCCCTGTATAGGGCCCAGGTTCGGCCTCATATGGAATACTGTTCTCACCTCTGGGCTGGTGCACCCCAGTATCAGCTTGAACCATTTGATCGCATACAACGTAGAGCCGTTCGAATCGTTGGGAAAATCGGTGATCTGTGTGGGGCTTGATACTTTGGCTTTGCGTAGAGACGTATCCTCCCTGTGCGTTCTCTACCGCATTTATCACGGGGAGTGTTCTGGAGAACTGTTTGACTTGATACCTGCCGCCGAATTTTCCAACCGCACAGTACGTCACAAACTAAAGTACCATCCACATCATCTGGACACGTGGCATTCGACTACTGTGCGGTTTCGTAGGAATTTTCTTCCACGCGCCACACATCTGTGGAACGACCTACCCGCGGCAGTATTTCCAGGTCGATACGACATGGGTACCTTCAAAAAGCGCGTCTACCTCCACCTTAAAGGCCGGCAACGCCCTTGTAGCTCCCCTGGTGTTACACGGGGCCGTGGGCGACGGTGATCACTCACCACCAGGTGACCCGTACGCTCGTTTGCCTTGTCTTTTCCATAAAAAAAAAAAAAAAAAAAAAAAAAAAAAAAAGGGATTACCTCAAGGTTCAGCTCTTAGTCCTTTGTTGTATAACTTATACACTCATGACCTCGAATTGTCAGTCAGTAGCTTTTGTAATATTCTTCAGTACGCTGAAGACATCGTCCTCTACTACAGCTCAAATTCTGTGGAGGACATAAACTATCGTTTAAATACTTCTTTACACTATCTAGACCAGTGGCTCTTGGCTGGCATTATCGTGCGAAATGTCACTCACACACTCAGCTTCACACTGTATCCCGCACTAGGCAGGGTAGGCAGAGGGAACGGAAGTGAAACCTAGTGTTATGACACCCCGTTCCTCTTCCGTTCCCCACTTTCCGCCGAATTTGAGACATTGCGTGTTGAGTGGCGGAACTCAACGCCACGCTTTTGCCTTATTACCAGAGCGAAGAAATGAAACATTAAATATTTAAATTGAAAATATGAATTATTTCATTTCCTCGACTGGAAATCGAACCCAGAACCTGTCGGTTACAGTCACACTCTTGTGCCGCTGCGCCACGACAGGCCTCATGCTGAACATGTCAGCAAAAAATGTAAAAAAGGCATTAATGCCTTAAGAGTTAATCAAAAACTACTGTACAATGTAATAATTCGTAGTCATATTGACTACGGGTTATTTACTTTAGAACCCTTTAATAAAGCTGCTACTGACAAACTGTATAGAATTCAGTAAAAATGCCTTCGAATTATTTTAAGTGCAATGAAGTCTTCCCCTACCAACGGATTACAGGTGGAGTATGTTGATACACCCTTTCCTATCCGTCGTCAAATTTTATCTGAACGATTTGTTGGTAAAATGCTACAGTCTTCTTTCCATCCTTTGTGATCTAAGCTGTCTGAGCTAGCTGACCTCATTCCTGGTGGCAAGCCGCTTCCCTACTTGCTTGTTAGTTATCTTAAATTTACTTCCCTTCCTCACCCTTTGTCCCGCTATCCTGTTAACCGTTTATTCTGTACGCCTTATAAGGCACCCCTCATACGTACATCACCCCTCTGTCATTACAAATCTTGGTCTAACCGAGAGAGCTGCTGACACCAACACAAAGTTTCAAGCCATAGCAAATGAATATTGGTTAAATTATATCCTTATCTTTACAGATGCATCTAAGCTTTCAAAGAAAAGCTGTGTTGTTGCAGCTTGCTGGATACCAAAATTCAAAATTATATTACAATTTAAATGTCCTCCCGAATCATCCGTGTTTACTTGAGAGGCTGTAGCTTTGTTAGAAGCAATCTGGTTCACACTCTCCCTTGACTTTAAACAGACCGTTATTTTTACTGACTCTTTAAGCTGCATAATAGCTGTAAAAGGAAATCCCTTTCATAGTAAATTAAGGTCTTCGATTATTTTTATTTCATTTTTATTTTAAAGATTCGTGAAGAACTGTTCTCATGTTATTTAAAGGGTTTGGTTGTTACTTTGGCATGGATTCCAAGGCATTCTGGAATTAGTGGGAATGAATCTGCAGACTCTTGCGCAAAATTAGCCATCCAGTTTTATTCTCAAAAATCTATTGAACGGAGGATAATATCGACCATTTGTCACTTGCGCCTTGGACATGCGTGCACACCTCTACATCTAGCTAAGATCAGGGCCAGGGACCGCTCACCGTGTGAATGTGGTCTGGACGACGGTGTCCCTTCTCACATCCTTTTTATATGCCCCAAGTTAATTCATCCCTTATACGATGTCCTTCCTCACGAAGTTCCCCGCCCCCTTAATGTTCAATGTTTGTTAATTTTTGTGTTTAGTCCACTATGTAAATCTTTATTTAAATATATTATACATAACAATATTAAATTGTAGACTTGGCGAAGTTATATGTGCTCAACTGGCACACTCGGACCGCCATAATCATAGAACCATACCGTGATTTGATTTTCCAATAAGCAATGTTTATATTTTTGTTTACCGGGCGTTTGCAGCAATGATGACGTTTGTTGTGGTTAACTACTGTAATGATTTTCGCCACTGATTGCACACTTAATCACTGAATTTAGCAATTTAAAGTCAACAGCGTCAATATAACGCATCCTTGTTGGACAGCCGGCAGTATCTGTAGCCGGAAGTTTGTACTTCCGGCTACAGATACTGCTTCTTGCTTCTTCTTGTAATTTATTCGCATTCAATTAGTTAATATCAGCATAACCGAGATTTGGCAGTAGGGAGCTTCTGCTAGTAAAATTTTACGAATTGTCTTTGGGTAGTGGAAATTTCTAAAAACTCCCTACAGAGATGCTAACAACATAAATAAGTTGTAGAAAGCATATAAAAAATTCGACGTAGCTTGTTGAGAACGTATGGCTTAGTTGGTCTGAGCGCTTGGACGGTTTTCAAGAGGCGCAACTTCAAGGTCTGCTATATTCATTTTTTTTTTCGCTTTTTAGATTTCATATGTTTTTTTCCTAAGTGTGGAATAACACTGTAAAAATAGTAAAAGTCATCTTATTCTTTAATTTAATTTGGGGGTCTACGATGGAAGGCTTGCTCGCAGCGACCCCTGCCAGCCCTCTAAAGGGCTGCAACGTTCCATCCGCCACAATGTGCACCACACGAGCGCGCACTGATAGGGCGTCCCCTCAAGGTGACGCACACCAGTGCGTCCCCGCTGGTGTGATAAGTGGAGACGAATGCGGCGTTGGGGACCGCCACCCAGCACGCCATGTCCGGATCAGTGGGAAGTGGAGGACGGAGCTACAAATAGCTACGTGGAATGTAAAGGGAGGGATGGAAGAAAAGATGAATGAATTATTAGAAGTGATGGATGGCAAAGATGGATGTTATTTTTGTAATTGAGACCACGCGAAGAGGCAATGACACTATTGATTTACCTGGCAACCGGATCGCTTTACCCCGGCCGGCGTACCAAAGAGCGAGCAAGGGAGTAGAGGCGTAGGCGTATTGACGGATGGGTCGAAACTGCGTGTAGCGGTTACGAAGGAGTGCTAGGGAAGTATGCTGATAATGTATGAGGCTGGGAAGCTTATATTGGAAATTAGCAAAGAATTAATTTGTTTGTGGCAAACACGATGTTTGACCACAAATAAATTCACATGTGCACATGGGAGCGAACGGAAAAGAGAAGTATGATTGTTCTATTCCTAGTGGATCAGCGCATTCGTAGCCAAGTTATGGGCACGCGAGTGTTGATTTGGGAACAGACCTCTAGGGGATTATCTAGTCGTAGCTAGAATAAGGGGTCTGTTCGCAGGTTGGCGCAGCCGCAGTGGTTGTCCAAGCTGGGCTACGAATTACTGCATTGGAAATTTCTTGTGGAATTTTATTATAGATACGATACTAGAGGGCATGTATGAAGAGGATGATGACAGTGGACGAGGCGAAAGAGGTATGACGATACCGTAGCGTTTGGCGCTCCGTTTTCGCTGCCCATCCCGCTAGGGATATAGCGTGAAGATACTCGTAAGTAAGTAATTAAGTATTATTTTAATGTAAATAAAGCTATAGGGTTTAAATAAAAAACAATACATTATACCATAATTTATTTTCTTATTCCATTTAATTTATTTAATAAAATAGATAAAAACATCGATTTAATATACAATAATCAAAAAATGATAATTTCGTGCAAAGAATTGACATTGCTTTCAGTGAAACACAGCCATAGATTAATGTATAGTATTATTTCACCATTTAGACATACAAATTTCAAAGATAGGTTTTTAAACGAACTATAACTTACTATCTACAGTTATAAGTCACGGTACAGAACAATCAATACAGATTAAAAATTAAATATAGGGTTTAAACGATAAATAATTAAATAAATAAAAATTTGTTCTATACAAAATTCCTCTGAAAGTTGCTAAGTATGCTCTGCTCTGCTCAGTATAAACTGAGTAATTTTAACATGATTCAGCATTATCTTCAATTTTTATATTATATGTATATTCAAATTAATTATTTAAGTAACAACAATCATAGTAAACTCCATTGAATCTATTTTTTTGACAAATGTATAGATTTCATATTTTTTTCTTAGAAGCTTTTAAATAAAATATGATCTATTTTCTGTAACCTGTGCAATATCTTATGATGACTGTATGGCGACAACTGGCGATAAAGTCGAATACTGTTATAGATGCATGTATGTTTTAGAGTAAAATTTTTGTATTTAAACTCTTTTAACCGGATTAATTTTGTATATTTAATCGATTTGGCGGGGGCACTACCGTGTCCCCAGATATTACATATTAATGTTAACCCGACGTTTTGAACACTTTGCGGGAGTTCGTAGTCACAAGTTTATGAAGACGCTCTGATTATATTTTTAAATATTTTTTTTGCGATTCCATTATTTATCTTTGCAAAGAATTCCGTAGATAAAAAGATAAACGGGAAACCGTAATAGGATCACTCTGTTTTACTTCTGTCTGTCAAGATAATTTTATCTCTTAGGAACGTATGACGTTGAAATTAATATTAAATATGCAGGTCAACAGTCTCTTAAAGCAAAACAAAACTAATGGTTCTGGAGTCTACGTAAACAAGGACACAATCATCATGTGTCGTTTTTGCTGCATTTTGCGTGAAATTCACCGCGTAATCAAAACATGTAGGGAATAGTTCCACAGGAAGTATTCCGTTGAATAACAGATTTCATAACTGGTATAAACTTTGGTACAAAGTGAAAACTTGAATGAAAAGAACAAAATCAAAAAGGAAAATTTATGTATAAAAAATAGTAGTAGAGTAATATTTGACTGATTTTTAATTTCCTACTATTATTTCTATTTTTTTTTTACACAAAAATTCTTGTTGATTAACATCTAATTATATTAATTTGTATTAAATGACACAGTTACATTTTATAAATAAGTATTGAAAGTATAATAGGCGATATATTACTTTCAATACTGTATTAAATCTATTTGAGAGAAATAAGATACTCTTGTTTTAATTCATAGCTGTAAAGTTTAGGAATGAAGTACGAGGGGTGTCATACATTCTTTAGATACTGTATATACATTCTTTAAATATTTTGAGGCCCTTTTAAATCATCCCCAGAAAAAAGTTTTGAATTAAAGGGTATATTGTTTGTTAGTATTATTTTAAATAACATAATTAATATACAATTTGGCAATATTTTAATAAACAATGTTTAAAAATGTAAAAAAATAATAACTTTTTACAATATTACATTTATATATGTTACTATAGCTTGAAATAAATTCACTTCCATTGTGAGTCTTATACAACATTATTAGTATTCAGGTATTTTATGCATCGATTATGATTGATATATCGATTACGTTAACAGCTGTTTTGTCTACACTTATTCTAATATCACCTTAAATACACTCAAACCAAGCCTCATAAGCTCACTAGATTTGATATTTGTCTAAAAGTCCATATCAGAATGATTATAAAGATTTTAGTGTCAACGGATGTACCTGCAACAAAATAATAATAAATATTAAATTTTTCATCCAACTGTTGTGACGGACTTTATTTACGCTAGGAGAAAATAATCTCGTTTCTTGGCTCTGGTATGAAAACAATGAGCGGTATTGACTTCTATCACTCGACAAATAATAACATCAACAAATAATCACGAATAAAAAAAATGTTTCATTCAACAGCTATCACCTTACCTCACTCTCCAACAGCATCAGCTATCTCCTTATCATCCCTTAAACCAACCTTTCGCTTGTCTCTAGATGTATATTTTACAAAAACAGTCAAGTTTTTTTTTTATTTGATACCTATAAATAGATCTAGAATTGTGTAAATATTGAAAATCTAGAATTGTGTAAATATTTACCACCATTTTGCTTGAGTGATTAGAATTTTCAATAGTGCTGAATATTTGTTAGAATTGAAAAATAATATCATACGTAGGATAAAAAAAACTGTTTCATATTTGTCATACGTTAGCTTACGTACACCTTCATACCTGTGGTTAAATGTAAATAATTAGGAATAATGCACTAGAATTATGACACATTAAGACAAACAAGTTTCTATGTTGTATAATATTTGTATAGACGGATACTTGTCTGGTACCTGCCATAAGGTTGTAGGAGGTACTCACTTATTCAACTTAAATTCGTTAAAATTATTGTGGGATACACTAATAATAATTTTGACGAATTTAAGTTTGTATTACGAAATGTACATAATTTTATAAGAAATTGAATTAAAATATATTGTTTAGTTTTTTTTATAGCTTTTCGCTGTATCCCGCACGAGGCAGGGTAGGCAGAGGGAACCCGGGAACCTAGTGTCAAGACACTCCGTTCCACACTTTCCGCCAAATTTGAGGCATTGCGTGTTGAGTGGCGAATCTCAACGCTGCGCTTTGCCTTATTACCAGAGCGAAGAAATGAAACATTAAATATTTAAATTGAAAATATTAAATATTTCATGTCCTCGACTGGGGATCGAACCCAGAACCTGTCGGTTACAGTCACACGTTTGTGCCGCTGCGCCACGACAGGCCTCTTAGTTTATTCTATTTCTTTTTTTATGAAATGTGTCTCAAATAAAGTTTTGCTTGCAGCTACCCCTGGCAGCCCTCTAGAGAAAATAACATTGTTCACGGCAAACACAATACTTGACCACAAACAAATTCACATATGAGAGGACAGAAGGAAAATCAATCTTTTTCTAGTGGATCAGCGTATTCGAAGCCATGTTGTGGACACTTCACTCGTGTTGAGTGCGTTTAGGGTGTTGCTGAACAGGAAACAAACTGTTGTCTAGTCATAGTTAGAATAAAGGGAAGCCATATTTGGTGGCCAAACTTCGCTTCGTATTATTATATGGTGCATGGATAAGACCTTTTCTCTCCGCAAAATCACGAAAAATATTTGGTCGTAAATAATAAAAAATAAATATGAACGGATCCTTGCTGCAGGTTGTCAAGTATCTTTACTTGGATCAATCAGTTAGTCATCCAATCTGATGTTAAACAAGAATGTGCCATGTCAGCTCTTGTTCAATTTGTATTTGGATAGCTGTCTTTAAGTATTGAAATAAAAGAATATTAGATACGTGACACAGCATATATACATTTTCAAGAATTGGTTACCACTCTGAATAAAGGATGTGCAAATTAAAGTCTAAGTCTGAATGCAAATAAACCGAAGATTCTGATATATGAAATATATGAATAAAATATGAAATGTGAGATCAGCTTACATGATAAGCTGGTATACCTAGGAGGTATGTGTTGTTACACAGTAGATACGCATGTGAGGCGGTAGATTCGCATGTGAAGCAGAGATTAAATAGATGTGTAAAGGCGTATTAATGTCGGTAACAAAATTACCGGTGCCTTAGCTACATTGATGAGAAAGCAAAACATCAGCACAGCTGACCGTTTAGTAGTACTGACTGCAGTATTAGCATCGACAACGAATGGTATGTGCATACATAATCTTGTATTACAGAAGAAGAATATAAGAAAGATTGATACTTTTGATATGCAGTTTCTTCGTAGGATATGCAAATGAAGAGATACACAGAATGAATAAGAATATGCTTAGATAGTTTAAAAATGTCGAGCAAATTAGTGTTGTAAGTATGTCTTAAAAGATTCGTGAAGGAAAAGTGAGTGATAATAGAAAGAAGGGGTGACCTCAGTTGACCTTTAAAAATTCAGTATCTACGATATTGGAGGAACGTCACGTAAAAAGTCAAACGTAAAATTATTGTCATCTACTTACGTTAAAGAGCCCCTATTATCACGATACAAACCTTAACTTTTCAATAAGAAAAAGAAAGAGATTTTTTTTATTTATACACACGTATAGGCTATAGCAACAACTCACCTCTATTAGCCACATACTTGGACAGCTGCGTCCGCGAGTACACCGTGATAACGACAGATGCGTCTCTAACCACCGGCGGTTCTACAGGCAGCGTCGCCTCGCACCGTACCCGCAAGGCCCCGCTGGCTGCGGGCGGCACTGCCACTCGCAGCACGCGCCAGGACGCGCGGAGACCGCCCGCTTGTGGCGCGCTGAGCTCGCGACGGTGCCATACCTCTGTCTGTTGGTAAACAGGTATTAACAAAATAATAGGTATTCATGTGTTATTTAAGTGTTTGTTTATATTATCAACATTTTTGTTCTATGAATAGGCTACATATAAGTAACCAATCCTATAAAAGTTTAATTTTTTTTATTTTTGATTTCCGATGTCAAGAAGTCAGGTGTATGTGAGCATACATCGAACAAATCCAAACATTACATCAGGTTTGATAACCCACACATACTCGCTAGGGAAAATAGATATGTCCCTAGAATGATCCGCGAGGCTATTTATATACAATAATATCCTAATTTCAATAGAGAAGAAGAAGAGGTTGAAAACTTTCTACCACCTGGAATCCACTATTAAAAAAATAAAGTCTCAAGCACACCACACCAGAGGACCGGATAGAGTAAGTTCATTCTGCAAGAATCCTAGCAATTAAGAAATTGTTGACGGTAGTTTGATATCGACTATCCGTTCCAATAATCTAACCTACCCGTCTACCCGTGACCACGAACTACTGAAAAGTGTTCGTAACGTCGGGTTTCTAAAAATGTCCATTCTGGAAACTTTGCTTTATATAAAATGTGTGATTATCGCGAAAATAAAAAATATAATAATATTTATGCCTAATTAGTACCCTTTCTCTAATATTTTAATATAGCAATTTAATTAAAATCTGCCCATCAAAATAAACAACTTTTATTAAGCCGCAGTTTTGTTATTGACTATTATAATTTACATATAGTTATCAGATATTCCATATCTTTACTTTTTTATGTAAATAAAACATATATTTCAAGCTGCCTATTTTTAACTAATGCGGTATTTTATTATTTCTTATAGTTTAGCTGTACCGTTATAATTGTTTATAAGGTGTTCCATATCTTCGATTTTAATACGTCAATGTAAAATGCTCACCACGCTCTATAACTTTTGTTAACACAGCATATCAATATTTCTTATAGTTATATAGGGTGTTGACTTAAAAGACTTAGCGCTTTAGACGAAGCTTTTACTAAAACGAGATCATAAAATATTTAATAATTTCATTCCCCTTAAGTGAGAAATGGCAACTGGCACATTTACATTCGCATATGTGTACGAGTAGTGTACCTTTGTAGTATGTAAGTATTAAAAAATTACGCTGAATGTACAAATGCCCGATTATCCGTTTCCACAGCCAACAAAGCTCAATCACAATAATTGATAATACCCAATTCAGTCAGATTGCATTCTTAATTCCATTGGGAAAGCAAGAGAACACAGATCGAATCGACAACTATCTCTTAAGTTCACCGTCTATGTATTTATTATACGTTGATGATTTTTCTTTTACTTTAGAATTTCATTGGAGAATACATCCTGTTAAACTAAAATAGGAATCATCCATGTACTTTGTTACATATTGGTATATTCAAGTATATTTACATTCCAAGAAAATGAAAATGAAAATGTTAGAACAATCTACATTAATTAAAACAAAAAGCCAAACAAGATGAAAGAGAAGTTAAAAATAATTTAATTTTATTTATAAAAAATATTTGTTTTGACTATGCAAACTTTTCCATATCTCTTTTTCTTAACGAGAGATGTCACATCAAGAAGGTCACATACAAGTCATGCTCAAAGTTATAAAAATAAAATATTCATTAGCGTGTACTTTAATGAGGCCAGTTTGTTATTAGCACATTTCCAGGTAGTTACAAGAAACCACGTATTTTAATATTAGTCATATTTGTTTTGTTCTTTCGCTCGTTTTCTAGAATTATTATTTTTAGAATTTTATTTATGAAAGTCGTAATGATGATTGCAGGTACATTTTTTTATTTTTTAAAAGTGTCATAGACGATTTTCTTTATAAAAAAATCTAATTTATTATTATTTCATACATACCTTAGCAATTTCATTGTCTATATACCAATTAATATCAGAAGGCGGCAAGGAGTAGTCAGACGAGCAGTTTAGTAGTAATTGCTCGCCGGGCTTCATTAGCTTAGGAGCACCAACTATAATAGGGTCCTTGTCCGGCATAGCTGTGAGGAAATTGGACTTTAGTATGACAATTAATACGATTGCATTTGTTAATCCACTGTGAATGACGAGTTGCGCGTGCACGAGCGTGAAACTAGCTAAATTAATTACATATTATAAATATTCTGAAAGAGTAGGTCCATTCATAAAACATTACACTTAGTACTGTACTAATTAGAATGTCAATGTTATTTATAGTAAATAATATGTAGTTTAAATATTTAATTATATTTTATAAAATATAGCCTATTATAATCAAAAACGAGGATAATCAAATGAGGCCTGTTGTGGCGCAGCGGCACAGGAGTGTGACTGTAACCGACAGGTTCTGGGTTCGATCCCCAGTCGAGGAAATGAAATATTTAATATTTTCAATTTAAATATTTAATGTTTCATTTCTTCGCTCTGGTAATAAGGCAAAAGCGCGGCGTTGAGTTCCGCCACTCAACACGCAATGCCTCAAATTCGGCGGAAAGTGGGGAACAGAAGTGGAACGGAGTGTCATAACACTAGGTTTCACTTCCGTTCCCTCTGCCTACCCTGCCAAGTGCGGGATACAGCGTGAAGCTGAAAAAAAAAAATCAAAAACGCACTGAATTACTTTACCATACACTTTTACAAAACTAACAAGGTTAAAAACTTAAGACGTTTCGTAACTTTATAAATAACCTCCAGTACCACAAAAAATTTTAGAATGCAAAATCTTTTGTTTCTGGGGAACCAAAGGTTTTATATAATTAAAAAAAAATAAGTAGTTCAAAGAAACTAATTATTGCTTATTTACTCACTGACTCACTCACTCAGCATCATCTCAGCTGTATTGCGCATACGGCAGAGGGAACTTCGGAACCTAGTGTTAAGACACTCCGATCCACTTCCATTCCCCACTTTCGGCCGAATTTGAGGCATGTTGAATGGCGGAACTCAACGCCGCGCTTTGCCTTGTAATCAGAGCGAAGAAATGAAAACATGAAATATATAATTTCCTCTGGTGAGGATCGAACCCACAACCTGTCGTTTACAGCCACATGTTTGTGCCGCTGCTCCACGACAAGCTCATGTTTTTAATCCCACTTTGCATTACCTCTACTTAATAATGGTCTTTAGCAACCTTATGCACAATTATTATTTAGAACCATATAATAAATATATTTTAGGCAAAGGTGAGTATAATAAATTCATGTGTATTTAACTTACCAACTACAGTCATTTGTTTCGTTTGTCTTGCTATCTGGAACTTGGGGCCTTCTGTGGACACTTCACAAGTATACGCAGCTCTCACAGCGACAGGTGGTGGCATCACGCGCACTATACACGAGTCCGCTTGGCAATCACCACCTTGTACCTCAATGCCTGTTACATTGAACAGCCGAATTGGGACCTGAATATATAACAGTATTTAGTCAAATATATGCCAAATGAGCCAAAACATCATCTGTAAAATATATGGTCTCAATCATGCCTATCCTCATTAGGAATAAAGATTGCAAGTTTTATAAAATAAAATTCTGCTGTGAGTCTGAATATTGAAATCCGAAAGTTATTAAATTTATGGATTTGTGTTGTTATTTTATTATACAATGAAAATCAAAATATTATTTGATCAATCAGCTACCACCGGCTTGGAAGTTTTTCTGAGAAAAATCGTTAAAAATTTAACAATTGCTCTTTTTAAAATAATACGCTTTGCTTGATAATGTATTTTTAACTACCACAGAAGAACTTATACTCTATTTTTTGCTGAAGCCTTCACAGCGCAGAGATACGAGCGTGACTGTATGGATCAAGATTTTGCCATTGCACTATGATTTTTTTGGGTTAAAACCAAAAAGATTTCTTGAGTTTCTTGTATTGAAAAAGACATTTAACAGGGTTGTATGAAAGAAACTAAGAAATAATGACCCGGTACAATGTGAGTGGATCCTTGCTACAGGCTGTAAAGTCTCTTTATAGAGATCATCATCTGCGTGCGAGTAGCAACTGGAATATAAACCAAGGCGGTTTGACATTCGATTGGGTGTCAAACAAGGTTGTTCAGTTTGTATTTGCATAGCTGTCTCCAAGGAATAACACAAAGTGACATGCGAGTGAAAGTAGGTTAACCTGAATGTAAATTGTCTGCTATATGCAAATAATAAAGTGATAATTGCATCATCAGAAACTTGTCACTCTTAATAAAGGGTGAAAAAATAAGCTACGACTGATTAAGACGATGGTTTTCAAATTTGGAGGCCTGTCGTGGCGGAGCGGCACAAGCACGTGACTGTAACCGACAGATTGTGGGTTCGATCCCCACACGAGGAAATATATTTAATATTTTTTCAATTTAATTATTTAATGTTTTAACGCGGCGTTGAGTTCCGCCATTGAACAGGCCATGCTTTAAATTCGGCGGAAAGTGGGGAACGGAAGTGGAACAGAGTGTCTTAAAACTAGGTTCCCAAGTGCCCTCTGCCTACCCTGCCATGTGCGAGACACAGCGTGAAGCTGAGTTTTCGAATTTGAAAGAAATGAAGAAAGGAAGGAATGTAAGACCATGTTAATGGAACGGCGAAACGTCAGCACAACTGCATGCTTGGTCGTAAACAATGTTGTTTTGTTATCGGCGGTGTTATAAGGCAGCAAAACATGAGTGTCGCAGACGGAGAATGTCAGAAAGACGAATTATGTAGGCATATGAACTCTGTATAGGATATGCGGAGACAGTTTAGCTAACCACAATAAAGAAATACACAGAAAGTTAGATACTACAGTGAAAATGAAGAAGAACGTGCTCAGGTGGTCACTTAGAGCGAATGAGTGATAAAAAAACGACAAAAAAGATTTATGAAGGAAAAGTGAGCGGTAAAAGAGGTAGAGGGAAACCTAGCTTGACCTTAAAAAACAAGGTGTCTTCATTACTGGAGAAAGGTCACGGAAAAACTATTAAAGTCCCCAGAAGGATAACGATCATTTCAACTAGACTCCATAACGCGCTGCGTTAAATCCCACCAATCAACAAGCAATATCCCAATATCGGCAAAATGTGGGAAATTAAAGTGTCTTTATGGGAATGGAGTCCCAGCTCTAGGTCCCTAAATTCCCTTTGCTTATCCTGATAAATAAACGCATATCAAAGTCTTTAATCTTAACATATTGAATGCTGGTGAGATTAACGGCTTTAGTAGCAATAAAAATACGGAGGATACTGTTCTATTAATGACTTCTCATGTCTTAATTAGGCATTCCTCTTTTGATATCAATAAGCAATAGAAAATAGAGATTAAAATTGGTATAAGTGTCACTGCTAATTACTAATTATTTTGTAAAGTTTGGTGTCCCATGAGAAGCGTTTTTGGGCCTACACAATTTTTAGTCTATAATATTGACTATGACACCCATATATAGACTGTACCAGTTGTGTGAAAAAGGCATTAATGCTCTGAGAGCTGTGTCTGGTGTATAGTGGGGTGCACACCCTTATACTCTTAAACTACTGTATAACGCTATAGTTCGTAGTCACATCGACTACGGACTATTTGCTTTAGACCCTTTTAATAAAGTAGCTACAGAAAAGTTGAACCGAGTTCAATATAAATGCCTTCGGATTATCTTAGGTGCAATGAAGTCTACGCCCACCAACGCATTGCAGGTGGAGTGCGTAGATCCTCCTCTTCCTATTCCTATTTGTGAGTAAAATGTTGCAGCTGTCTTCCCATCCTTTATATCATAAACTATCTAAGCTAGCAGATCTTATCCCCCGAGGCAAACCGTTGCCTTATCTGCTGGATAGCTTCCTTAGATTTACCTCTCTTCCCAACCCCGTATTTCGTTATCCATCGAATCCCCTCTTTATGACGCCATATAAAGCCCTGGTCTATTCTCCACATATTGTCACAAAACTTGGCCTAACCAAAGGTGATCCTGGCACCAACACGAAATTTAAGGAATTAGCTCATTTACATTGGCCAAATCATCTCTTCATCTTCACTGATGCATCAAAGCTTTCCAAGGAGAGCTGTGTTGGTGCGGCCTGCTGGATACCAAAATTCAAAATTATTTTACAATTTAAATGCCCCCCTGAATCATCGGTGTTCACAGGCGAGGCTGTTGCTTTGTTAGAAGCAGTCCTGTTTACACGCTCTCATAACTTTAAACAAACGGCTATTTTTACTGACTCACTAAGCTGCTTAATGGCATTGAAGGGAAATCCGTTTTATAGTAGGTTAAGATCTTCAATTGTTTTAAGGATTCGTTAAGAATTGTATTCATGCCATTTAAAGGGCTTGGAAGTTACTCTGGTTTGGATTCCAGGCCATTCTAGAATCAGTGGGAATGAATCTGCAGACTCTTGCGCCAAGCTTGCCATCCAGTGTGGCACACTTGAACATTTCTCTAACTCTGCTCATGATCTGCAGTCCCTTGCAGATTCTCATCTGCATAAGTCCTGGTGTCATGCCTGAAATTTATCAAAATCCCAAAAAGGTAAATTCTATGCCCTTATCCAACCTGATATCCCTAGACGACCGTGGTTTTATTCTCAAAGATATACTGGAACGGAGGATTATTACAACAATCTGTCGCTTACGCCTTGGGCATGCTTGTACACCTGTACATCTGGCCAAGATCAGGGTCAGGGACCATTCGCTGTGTGAATGTGGCCTGGACGACGGTTCCCCTTCCCACATCCTTTTTTCTTGTCCCAACTTAACTCGTCCCCTATATGATGTTCTCCCCAATAAAGTCCCTCGTCCTCTAAATGTTCAATGTCTGTTAATGTTTGTGTTTGGTCCTTTATGTAAATTTTTATGTAAATATATTAGACGTAACAAAATTAGATTATAAACTAACATCTATGTAAAATATTATTTATTACTAACATAATGTATTGTATGTGTATATTTTGTAAATATTTGTATGTTTTGTTATAGGTGAAGGCAGTAATTATACTGGGTCCCTTTTTTACATGTATTATATCATTATTTACAATCATTTCTTTTGTACTGATTAATTTCTCCCGTGAGTCCTCCATACAACGTGACATTGGCGAAGTGAACTGTGCTCAACTGGCACGCTCGAAACGCCATAATTGAAGAAATGAATGAATGAATGAATGACTGTGCCGGTTTTAGAATTGAAAAGCTATTGGGCTATTTAAAACTAAAGTTTTAAAGGCGTAACACGTACAAAAATCTAATTTATGTTGCCTTAGCCCAATCCATGCTCGGATATTCCATCTCTGTATGGTACATCTAAAACCAAATTTAAAAAAAAGAGTATAGAGATCCCTATTAAAGGTAAGGTTTTTAAGCCGTTTAGATTCGTCATGGAGAGGCTATACAACTATTTTACAAATAACTCGCAATAACAAAATAAAAGAAGAAATTTGACAGCCTTTATTTTTGTCATTAAAGCTAAATTTAGCTACAGTCAATTTACAAATCAATCGAGAGTATTATATTATAATAAACAAAATATTAAATCTGCAACCGTTGTAGATATATTAATATAAGAAAGTACTGTCTAGTCTGTCTGTCTGTCTAATATTGAATTATTATGCTACAGAAGCCTTAATGAAACACAAATAAACACACGCATACACACACGCATAGATAAGCCCGCACACTCAAACACAAACGCACATCTATCACATACACTCACACTATGTTTTTGTCTGTATTTTTAGATTATTATTTAAAATTAAGTTATTTTGCAAAGATTCAGTATTAAGTTGATTTGATTATTTTAAGTAATTAATTTATGGTAATATATTCATTTCCACAAATGTATGCAATGTTATGGAAAAGCGGGGTCCCTTACATAAGAACTAGTGTTTGACTAGTAATGATCTGTAAGGGGCTTGACACTTTGGCTTTGCGTAGAGACGTATCTTCACTGTGCGTTCTCTACCGCATTTATCACGGGGAGTGTTCTGGAGAACTGTTTGACTTGGTACCTGCCGCCGAATTTTCTAACCGCACAGTCCGCCACAAGTTACTATACCATCCATAACATCTGGATACGTGGCAATCTACTACTGTGCGGTTTCGTAGGAATTTCCTTCCACGCACCATACATCTCTGGAACGGCCTACCCGCGGCAGTATTTCCAGGTCGATACGACATGGGTACCTTCAAAAAGCGCGTCTACGTACACCTCAAAGGCCGGCAACGCACCTGTAGCTCCCCTGGTGTTACACGGGGCCGTGGGCGACGGTGATCACTTACCATCAGGTGACCCGTACGCTCGTTTGCCTTGCCTTTTCCATAAAAAAAAAAAAAAAATAGTAACTTACTAGGTTGGTCTCATTACTTCACATGTACCTAATGAAAGTGTGGAACTGAAATAAATATATTTTCTGAACTTATACTTCTTTAATTCTAATTGCGAGTGATATTTTATTATTCGTTGGACAAAATATGCAGCGGTAAGTCGTATGAAATTGCAGCGGTCGTCTCTGTTCATTGGTTCCTATATTCATAGTATTTGTCCATACGTTTCTAGTGTTTACATTCACAAACGTGTTTTAATTCCATATATGTGCGATTTGTATATGTACTGATAAATTATATTCAGTAGTGATTTAAATTAAATATTCTGATTAATATATTTACTATTCGTAAATATTAGAGAAAAAATTGTGTTTATAGACTTTTTCAAGTGCTTCAATATAATTGAGGTTATATATCCGTATGTATAATTTGTTTTTTTAATATAAATTAAAACATTAAATATTATTAAATAATCAATGTAAAATATTTATTATTGGTTATTCAATTATTGTAATTTATTATTTGCCTACAGTTAAAAACTAATTTTAATGATGCCAAAGTAGTAATATTCTCTGGCGCGTACATAAATACACGCATCTCAATTTTTTATTTTAAATATTTTAGTATAATGATCGAGAAAGTAACCTTCTGCGACGGTCTGTATCTGAATATCTCGTGCATGTCTCTGTACCACTTGACGGAGTGCAGTCTCTGCTCGTCCATTCGGAAGTGACAGCTGAGCTCAGCGGCGCGCCGAGGATCCGCGTACAGCGGGACCTTCAGTTGAGTTATTTCGTGAGCTGTAGTTATTGCTGAAACAAATTATTTAGAAATAATTATTCATATATTTGTTTAATATTTGGTTCTTATACATAATATTTTTATTTTATATCTGTTGCAAAAGTAATTTTATACTTCTATATGAATATCATATTCCATTCGTCTTTGCTAGAATAGGAAAATGTCAGTAAAGTGATTACATTACATTATTATAGTATATGATTATGACAAAATACTTGATGTTTTAGTTATCTTTATTATAATTGCTTATTGATACGTAAAATATTAAAAAAAGATTTACATTTTAAAATAACTTTAACGAAAAAACAAGAAATACAAAAAATAAATTAAGATATGCCAACGAAATAACACCTTATAAACCACGTACTAATTATGGAAAGTGATGGATGAAGGCCCCAACTGCACAGTAAATTGCCAAAAAACGTATAAGAAGCTAAAACGCTTCTAAGATTAAGAAAATACTAAAAAGTTATATAAAAAATCGAATAATATAATTATAATAGTTCGAGGAGTTTTGGAAGAGTGTTAGGGACGTTCTAGGTAGCGTTAGAGAGAATAAAACATTATTAATATGTGGTGCTTTGAAGGGATGGGTCAAAACTGCGCGTATCGGTTAAGAAGGAGTGCTAGGGAAGTATGGTGATAAGAGAATGAATGAGGCTGGAAAGCTCATATTGGAAATTTGCAAGGGAAAGAATTTGTTTGTAACAAATACGATGTTTGACTACAAATAAACACACATGTACACATGGGAGCGAACGGAAGAGAGAGGTATGATTGATCCAATCCTAGTGGATCAGAAAGAAAGAAGAAAGCATGGCAGAATTATAAAGCCTCGGGTAAGGATAAAAGCATGAGAGAGATAAGAAAGAAAGAGTATAAGTTGCAAAAACACCAAACGAAAGTACTGATAAAGATGAAGTGTGAAAACTCTGAGAAAGAAAGAGATGAAAGGTTAACGAACAACTTTCGGGAAAACACGAAGCTTTTCTAGCGAGAAGTGATTGGTTCCCAGAGTTGCTCGCTAACCTGTAGAATGAAAGGGCTGCTTTCGAAGGACAGTGACCTTTTAACAAAACAACCACAGCTTTTGCAGCAATGGGCGGAATTTTACATGGAGATGTATGAATGTGATAACGCCTCTGTAACAGTGAAATGCTGAGTATTGATGTAGCTGATGGCAAAATCAGTATAAAAGAAGTTGAGAGTGACATACGAAGTTTGAAATGTGGTAAGGCAGCGGGAGCAGATGGAGTTACTGCCGAGGTGATGAAATATGGTGGGCCACGCGTCTTGGACTTCTTCTGGTTTTGGATGCTGGAAATCGGGGGAGGTCTCAGACGATTGGCGAGGTGCAGTCATCGTGTCTTTGTATGTACAAAGGCAAAGGTTCACAGATAGATTCTGCAAGCTAGTTAGCTAGGGCTATCAGTTTGATTAGCGTAAGTAGTAACGTTTATGCTAACATATTAGCGAGAAGAATGCAAGAAAGATCCGAAAGGCTGTTGTGGGAGGCCCAGGGTGGCTTTAGACCTGGAAGAGGGTGTATGGATTAAATCTTTTCCCTTCCCATGAACACAGAGAAATTTTTGGCAATATCAAAAAAAAATCTGTGCTTTTGTGGACTTGGACAAGGCGTTTTACAGGGTTGTAAGAAAGAGATTATGGAAGATACTGCCCCGGTGCAATGTGAGCGGATCCTTGGTTCAGGCTGTAAAATCTCTTTACAGAGACCACTCAGCCTGTGTGCAAGGAGGAGTTGGCATGTCGCCTTGGTTTGATATCCAATCGGGTGTTAAACAAGGTTGCGCCATGTTAGTTTTGCACTTTGTGCTAGAATTTTGCATTGTTAAAATTAAATTTAAACACAAAAACACAAAAAAAATAATTATAATATATAACATTAGTATAAATAATTATAATATATAACATTAGTAAAGAAAATTTTCATTTTAAGGTCATACTATCACCTTGAAGTCAAATTATAAGTAAACATTATATTCCGACATAAAAAATCAAAGCTCTCGAAGCTAGTAGAATATAACTTTAAAATAACTAAACCACATTTTCAAATAATATTTATGTTCAAAACACAATATGTATGTAGTCTTTAAAATATTCTGGAGATGAATCGAAAGAATTTGTTGCAAATTCTTGTAAAAATATTCGGCGTAAAGCTTAAAATATGCGAATGTGAATGTTTCGCAGATTTTTATACATTTTAAAGTATATTCTAGTTTATGCGTAATATTCTGTAAGTTTCGTATATAATATGTTTTATTATATTTATTATAAGTGATATTCAGTAAGTCTCGTATGTAATATGTTTTATTATTAGTCAAATTTGAGGTTGTTAGTTTCTTAAGGCAGATGTATTTTTATTTCTATCGTGGGTATAAGTGTGTGACTTTCAGTATTGAACTGAATCAAGTGGTTATACGACTAGCTTTTCTACGGCTAGCTAATCATTTGGATAATTTAAAAAGCGTGACTTGTATCTAGAGCAAATATTAACTATTTCTTCTCTAATGGTAGAATTTAATGTCCAGATGAGTTTTAAGGCCACCTTATACACTAGCAGTTTATGCTCCATTGAAAATTGGAGTTCTTTCCTAGTAGCGAATGGAGGCTTCTAATTATTCACATCTACCGTGTGTATAAATGGATCCAGCACAGTTTATTTAGGGGCACTCGCTCTGCCAGACCAACCAGATTCTTTAACTCAAAATATCATATGAACGTCCTTTTCAGTCCTGTTTCCGTCCTTACCATAACACAATTGGAGCACTGCTAATCACGGAGGACATTCGGTGTGCTATGGATATGAATACCAAGCTCACTGGTGTGATACTTCTAGATTTTAGCAGTACTTACAACTATGTCAAATTGTTGACCTAGATATACTTCTTGGCGTTATTCACGCAATTAAAGTGTCTTGCGAAGCCTTAAGCTGGTTTCACTCTTACCTTTATGATCATCAGCAATGTATAAAAGCAAATAATAGTAGGTATATCGACGTGCCTTGAGCTTATTGCCGTCAAATGCCAAGGCGGCGTTCTGATTTCCACTTCTTGTATCTGTATTTATTTATAATATCTCAATCTTTATCATCACAGTTATTTACACAAATGAAGTACCTGAGGTTGTTAATGGTTGAAATGGCAATTTGGCTGCTAGTCAAATTTGGGTTGAATCTCTCGGTTTCGGTCTATAACTCACAAAAATATCTTAAAATAAGTTGAAAGGCCCTCCTTTTGATTTTTTAATCAGGAGTGAAAATTGTCTATTGTGAAAGAATGAAAAAAATGTCTGTCATTGACTGGAAATCATCGACGCAATTAGCAAATGCATGCATTTCTCTTAGGTATCTCCAATACAGGAAGTATTGGAGATACCTAAGAGAAATGCACACATAAAGCCAAAATTATGCTAGTGCAATGTGTACTCCTCCCAATTCTCGACTTGACCGACGTGTGCTAATTAGATGTGACTTGCTGTTAGGAGCTACTTATAAAGTTAGAGCTACTTTAAAATTTGGCTATTCTCTTTATTTATGGCTTGCGTAAGTATGATCATGTTTCTTAATTTCAAGCTCATCTTAACTGGCTCCTAATTTGTCTTTGCCGTGATATGCATATTCTTGTCATTCCATCACTTGACATGAGCAAGACCAAATTCTTCCAAAAACCCTTTTTCCTAAATGTTTCATCCCTTTGGAATCAATTGCCTAATCCTATCCAGAAAAGTATATGTGTATATATGTATATATGTATATGTATAAATGTATATATGTATATATGTATATATGTATATCCAGAAAAGTATATGTGTATATATGTATATATGTAGTATATGTAGTATCGGTAGGATGTTGGATTGATACTTATAGGATAAAGGATGTAGTATATCTTGTTTTTAGAAATCACAGGTCAATGGTTGTAATATAGATGTTTGTTTATTCGTCGACGTCTCAAGAAGTGACCCGCCTTACATCAAGTCTCGGCTAGAACTAACTTAAAACTAAGTACAGGTACCTAATTTTTCTACCTGGGTCTCACCCCGTTCGTCCCGACCATTACCTTAAAATATATTTAAGAACAATACACATTCCGTTCCCACGCAATCTTATCTTTAACTATTTTACTTATTCTAACGATTCACAAAACATCTTGCACATTTTGGCCCACATCTGTGTACAGTATGCCCAAAACGCTCAAACTTTAATCCTATGATTTATGATACCCTATCCCTTACAATAATAAAAGTGGACTTAAATACTAAAGTACACAAAATAACTTAAATTGTTATTTTATATATCTGCTAGATAGAGCTGGCTTGCTAGATATATAAAAAAAATATGCATAATATAAAGATGCCAAGTTAGCCGGTTTGCTATGTTGGTACATCATGATGATTTGGGACACCTTACAGTTATCAGGAAAGTAAGGCACTCTACGTACTCGTGTAGCCTGGGAAATGATTATAAGTAGCACAATTTCTTTTCCAAGTTCATTTAACGTCACCGGAGCTGTTAAATCGTCTGCTTTATTATAATAAGTTGGAAAGTAATAAACAATTATGACTAAAAACTTCAATATAGCGACCTAAAATAGCATATTACGCACAAGACATTGTATGCAGTTAATTATAACAGCATGGAGTATTACGGAACATTAAGTAAACTAATTTAAGTTAATTGCGTGTAGTAAATTAAGTTACTATTTATAATCAACATCATCAATGATTCATCATTTTTTTTATATATGTATTATATTATATATGTATGTATTTATATTTCTATCGTGGGTATAAGTGTGGTGACTGTAAATGTGTCGGTTATGGGTTCTATTTTCACTCGAGGGAAAGAAATATTTAACATTATTTATAAGCTCCGGTAACATGACAAAACGCAACGTTGTGTTCCGCCACTTTATTACTAGTGGTGACTTTTATTCTTCGCGAGTTCTGGTAGTGGAGTGTCTTAGCAATATTCCCTCTGTCTACCCAGTACCCAGCCATGTGCTGAATATTGTGTAAAGCTATGAAAACAAAAAATAAAATACATATAAATATTAACATTACTATTGTCACCGGGTGTGGTAATATACTATAATTATAGTCCCACAGTGCAATAAGTGACAGGTCATTCATCACGTATTCTCTTGATAAGTGACCCAATTTGAAAAAGGCTATTTATAATAGCAAGAACATTGTTTAAGCACCAACGAGTATTCATATTTTCATTAATTACATGAATTTTGTAATTTAATTAATAATATTTTATTTTTATATTATTTTTTATTTTAATTTTATTAATTAATAAACAAATATAAATAATGTGACGATGGACAAATCTGATTATTTGCAAATAAGAGCGCAGGTGAATGCTAACATAATTGAAGGGAAAATACGCCATTTGTGGGGGCCTGTGAACTGCTCAATAAACTATGTGAGACAGCAGAACAACGGTCACGAATAATATGCGTTGATGCTATGGTGGTTGAATAAACCAGAGGTGAAGTGGTAGATCTACTGGGTTGCATAAAGACCTCTGAACAACATGGGGACAGAGGTAGTCCATTACAAAATTTAAAGTATATTACATGTGAAATAATATCAGAATAGAAATATTAATAATATTTAATAATAATGATAGATACACTTGTACCTACCTTACTTAATACATTTATACATATGATATCTTAATTTCATTTTGTTTCCAATATTTGACTGTAAGAATATAAATTTATTGTAGCATTGTTATTTGAAAAAAAATTACGTCACGAGCGTGATTTGACCCCACGCGTCTTGGCAACTATCTATGTACAATGCTCTGAGCTATAAGTATATAATTATGATCTCATCGACAATTCATAACCACGTAAAAATTTACGCGCGCTTATTATAATTTATTTAAGACAGCATCTCGTAGCGCTCTCGTAGCTTTTTCATAACTTGATTAAAAAAAGACTTACAATAGGTCTAAAAAGCTCTCTCAGTTAATATTTACTGAAACGTGATTTAGCACTTTTTACTTTATATATTTCTTATTTTGTTGATTTTAGATATCTACATAATTATTTCATTCTAAGAAAAAGCTGTCAAACTGCAATTGTAAACTATTATTTACTTATGAGAATGTAAAATTATATACATAATATATATTTGAACCCTATGACAATATATTCGCATGTTAGAAGCACGAATATAGGATGAATTGAAAATTAAAACGTTTTTTTGATTAACACGTATGTCAAAATGCAGCCACATTGCAGACGATTACTACGAATTAGCCTACAATGTGTGTACAATGTATATATACAAAAGGTTCAGGTTCTATAAATTTTGCACTTAACCTGTGTAGTTTACGTTACGGTAGCGTTGAGTTCTATTTTAAGACAAAATATTTTAACCTTTTTATCTTTCGATGCAGCGGTGAAACTGAACCCTCACTTTATCATATCACTACAGAGTAGGGAAATGGAAATAATATTACGCTTATATAAAATATGAAATTGGCATAAGAAATTATATTAATAATATATAACCTTTTATTACAATAACACTGAGCTCATACCATTTTCCAGTGGTCTAATTTAAGTGCTTTTGTTTCACAACATAACAATAAAACTAATCAAAAAAAATAATCATATTAAAAAATCTACTAAAGATTTTCGTCCAAAATAATGGTATTATGACTATAAGGAAACTTTAAACTATAGTGATAATACTGTTTCAAAGTTATTATTTGTAACGTAGTTTTCACCTGTCAGCTGTTTTTGATGTTCGGTACATTATACTTTAAGATGTATCTTGCTCAAATCATTAGCGAGGTAGGCAGAGAGAACTTGGGAACTTAGTATTAAGACACTTCTGTTCCCCATATTTGACAGAATTCACGAAGCAATGTCTGTTGAGTGGCGGATCTCAACGCCGCGCTTTGAATCATTATTCAGAGCTAGGAAACGTACTTACAGTTTTTTCTATCTCAGTAGAATTTTTTAAGAGCTGAGCTTTTAATTAGTCTAAGGAGTTACAGCAAACGTACATTTTGTTATGTAACAAGTTTTGACTGGACACTATTTTACAAATATATGGCACAAGATCTTATTTCTCATTAGATCTGGTTTCTTGGTGTTATATAAAAAGAAACAACAAAATTCTTAGATATATAAAACATAGTACCGCGACCTCGAGCTTTTAATCTGAGAAATGGGTTTTATTTTTAGAACAGTAACATTTGTCTTCAGTTCTAGCTTACTTGTCATAGAACACTTAAGATGTACGGATACATTAAAAGATATTTTAAATTTTAAGTTACCTATTCAAAAGTTATGTAGATTATAAAATATGTATTAATGTTTATAAATCAATATAACTATAATGAATAGTAATGACACTTGTCAACACCAAAACGATGAAAGTCAATTTAAAAAATTCAAAATCTTCAAAATCATTAAACACAATTTGCAAACATACGCAAATTTTTTTCTCGTAAATAATTAAATAAATAAAATACTGTACAATAAAATGGAGAATAAACACTTCAAAAGTGCAGAATATATATACATATATAAGAGCATTTTCTAAAAGCAAGAAAATGCTCTTCGAGTTTAAACGATTTCGCGATTACTATATATTTTAAGTGAAACAAATTTAACCGGATTGCATAGGTCTCCTCGTAACAATAGAGTACTGCGAAATGTTTGAAACTTTGGGTTTTGAAAATAAACAATTTTTATTATACGCGATTAAACCGGTTAAATTTGTTTTATATAAATATTTCTTCTTGATAAAGGTACTTACCGCAAAGCGCTAACACTTTCATTGTCACCGCTGTTAACACTTTCATTGTTACCGCTTGGATCACTATTATCTTTATTTGATATCTATTGTTCTACATCACAAGCACATTTGTCAATTAAATCAGATATTGACGAAAAAATAATCACAAAACCTTTTTTTCATTTTAAATAATATATTTTTATTAAAAATATAACGATATCAGTAAAAAAAACACATTTGTCGAACTAAAACTAGGTAATAAATATATTTTGTTGATTATCGTGTTGTTTACAAGTCACCGGACGCGACCGCATTCCATCATAGGAGCGAGGAGCGAGTCGTGCTCCCCGCTCGGGACCCGCTCACAGAATGTCCTTGGTTTTCCCGCTAAGCTGACGTCATGCGCACTGAAATCTCCTTAAAGGGAGGACCCCTTTGATAATTTCATAAGGGATTAACTTCTTAAACTTCAATAACTGATAAACTGAAAGTAAAAAGTTATATAGATATAAAATAAAAGCATTTTTGTAAGTATTAAATAAACTTTCAAGTTTTGTCAACTTTATATTACGAGTGGAAAACCATCACAATATGATGGTGTGAATATTTATTTATTTGTGAAGTATCGCTTGCCGTTGTCCGGGGACTGATATAGATTCCTACTTTTCCCATTCTACGCCGAATTCGAGGCATTGCATGTTGAGTGTCGAGGTTGACTGCCTCGCTTAATCTTAGTACTTAAAAGCTAATATATGAAAAAATATTAAATATCCAATTTCCTCGAGCGGTGGCCAAATCCACAACTGGTAGCATCTACAGAAGTATAACGTAATAGTAGGAAACCAACAATCGTTACGTTTACAGTGAAATAAAACACCACTGTGCAACGACAGAGATGTGTGTCATGTCATAATGTATTTAAATGAATAACTGAAAGCGCATTTTACCATAAGATATGGTTTTAAGATATTTTTTCTTTTTTTTTTCAAAATTATAACAATTATTAAAAACTTTTTAAGATTTTTTATAAAAAAAGGCATTTAAAAATATAATTAATATAATATGGTAAGAATTTAATTGTATATATAAAAATGTACAACCAACATTATAAAAGTATTTCACTGAACACTTATGCCGTATATATTTGTATGTTCAATCCGGTCTAAAACAATAATTTATAGAAGTCGTTTAGTAAACCATTATGAGGGTTGTAGCAATGTGGCCGAATACCGTGTAGCCATCAGTACATTCCTCTTTACGTAGCGCTGCGAAATTACGGGCAATTTACAAAACTATTTATATGCAACTAAAAGTTTGACCCATTTGATAACTCTCGCGACCCCTCGACATTCACGCGGTTAAATATATTATAAATAAAACGTAATTTGTTTTAACATTATATGAATCGCCTAATCATGCGTACAATCGCGTACTATCTTTTGTACGGGCACATCGTAGATTAGGCAAAAGCTATGTTCATTTAGAGGTATTATTTCTTTTTATAAAACTAGCCTTTAATAATAATTATAATATATGTTTTAATTTTGAGGATCATTTCTTATAAAATAAATAAAACTTGAAAAAAGATCCGGTGGTATAAAGGTACAATGAACGGAGCAAAAAGCTTTGTTGCGCAAATCAGCTTTTTTGTCTGATTACTTTGATATTGTATTATAATCGCAATTGTAAATACTTGTCACTGTTCGTTGAAACATCTGACACAAATGACAAAGCATCCATTGCGGTGTTACATTCTAAAGACAGATTAACGGTCGTTTGGAAATATTCCCTTGCAGCAATTTCTTAACTAATAATAAGTTCAATATAATGCTAATTCGTCATTGCAGCAAATAACAGCTGTAGGTCACAGCAGTTATACAATTGAAATGATTTAAACAGTGTATAATTAAATTTATCAATAATACAGTCTCATTACACCATTTTAATTATCATTAGACTGTATAATTGACATCATTTTAAACTTTTAAAATAATTTGTATAAAAATAGTAGGTATTTGCCGATATAACTCTCAAATTGCCGATTTTCCAATTAACTTTCAACTAATTATCTACATAAATCAAGTAAAATATCCAATGCCATCAAGAAAATACCAGTAATAATATGTAGAAAGGCTAAAATCTCAATCATCACCACACTAAAATACGAGTACTACTACACGTAATATTCTGAAGAAATATTGTATAGATGTTTTGGCAAAATTAACTTGATTAAGTTTTTTCAAACTCGTGATTTCAGAAGCACAATAAATAACGAAAATATCGCATTATCATTGCATCGTCTAAATCGACAGCTTTTGCTTATCTTCTACCTAGGACACAATATCTTTCTTCTCTCTTTTTAGTATAGTTAAAAAAATATTAAAATATTGTTGTTTATTATTTCTATTCCATCAATCCATATATTTAACTTGCGCTGATAATTAATTAAGTGTATTAGTGTATGTAACTTCAGCTCACCCTTCGACGTGGAAGATTACACGTCAGAGCATGGACCTAAAAAATATTTGTTAATGAGAAAACATGCACGTTACATCATAAACAAGAAATTGTTCTCTTATTATTTCCTTATGTTTCTCTTCGTACACTAACATAATTCTGATCCAGCGACTTTGAAAGCTAAGCTAAAGAGCTTGCTTCTAATTCCTAAACATGTGATGTTTATGGTAATAGGTAATTATATTTTATATGAGCGTTATTTAATGATCATGCTTTAATGCTTTTGCAATTATTATTTAAAATTTCTTTATTGCGAAATTTTTGATTTATTAGTCAATTTAAATCGATGTGTATCCCTACGCTTATACTTGTCCTAAGAAACCAGTACGTATTATACGTACTTTTTTTCATATAAGAAGCAAAAGTTAAAAACTTTTTTTCTACCTTTTTCATTTTTAAATGTTAGGTGTCGGAAAAGTCCCAGCCGATAAAAAATCTAATATATTTTTACAAAATAATTCTGCAACAATAATTTTCCGTAACTAATTAACTTTTGTTATCGTGTATTTTTTTAAATAGATATAAAACAAAAATATATTTTTTTATTCCATCATAATTATATTAATGTACATCTTTACATTCGTTAATTAGAAAAAATTTTACATTAAAAACACTTAGTTGAGAGTTAATAAGCCAAAACTTTGATATCACTTGTACTAAAGGCTTACAACGCGGCGGAATAATAAAGTAGGGAAGCAGTATTATGGTGAGTTTGCAGTAAAGTTATAAATGATTACTATGGCTGATGAAAAGAGAATTAATTCGAGCTAATTAATGACACCAAAATATTAATTAAATTATTGTTTTAGCTAGATCTCATTATATTTTTTTTCATTATAATAGAGAGATAATATTATTGAAGTTATAATACACAGGCATTCTTTTTTCCGACTTTAACAAAATACATCAAACTATTTCAAAGTTAAAATCCAATATCGATAGACAATCTCCATTGCACGAGTATGTATATGCGATAAATTGTGTTTAGAGATACATAGATGAAATTTGAAAAAAAATACATTGACATTACATTATCTAATACTTACAATATTATTAATTAATTTACACAAATTACAATTACATAATTACATATTTAGAGAAAGAGAATATTTGAGTGTCACTACTGTCATGATCAGAAAATTGGTGAAAAATTCTTGTGCAGAAGAAGGCAAGTTTGGATAGAAGTTACTAAATGCAGCTTAAAATTGAGCGATGAAATATTCGTAAGCTTGTTAAAAATGTATAGAAATATCGATATTTTTACCTAGATAGATATATTGATAAAAATAATATCAAAAATTGTATCTAAAATATTAAATCCAAAACCGTAAAGGTTTTAATCATCCGCTACCGGCCAAATACGGCCTGTTTCAAGAAATAAAATATTAGTTGGAAGGAAGAGATAGATGTATATTCGAGGTAATGACTAATTTTGTTCTTAGTATTTTCTTTGCAGTTCGTTCGCAATTTTTTGCTAAAAACTCGACTCATATCTTTTCGCATCCACAGTAGTCGCCTGAATATTAGGCTCCGAGCGACCTTTTGCTAATCAGCAAAATCACATAACCTACGGCAATTCTTGGATTTGAAACAACCATCAAATAAAACCATTTTTTTTTTAAATTAATTTTAATATAATAAAATCTTTTAATTTCGCTATTATTCATTTTAATAATATTATTCATTTTAAATAAAACAAATTTAACTGGATTATATTTTGTGGTATCTTTAATCTCATGACATTGCTTCTTTATTTGAACAATTAGCAATAGTATGATAAGCACAATCTAGTTAGTATAGATCTGTACACTGCAAAGGAATTGTACTTCTCACTAGTCGTAAGATTTGGCTCACTTTTTTATTAGGTTTGAATATTGTTCTAATGGTAATCTTAAGATGTTGCAAATCTTATCTGTAACCCTTTTCACATATGGTAAAAGCGCTTCTCTACTGTGCTTGTAATCTGACCACGTTGGTGGGGATTTAACAACTGTGTTTGATTAAGTTTGATTAAGAGTTCTGAGCTGCAGTGGTGGTGGGCTGAGTGAAACTATTATTTGCGACCGATTAATAACGGTGTATGGTGGTGATGAGGTATCTATTGGTGTGCGTGGGTTAATTTGCATTATTTGTTTGTAAAGAATTATTTCATATTATTTGATACCGATCAGAATGTCTTGTAAGTTCTGTATACATGATATGAACCTGATTTCTAACTTACAGTCAAGGGTCATTACTCATCTTTCGTCATCTCGGACCTTTGAATTTGCGCCGAATTTGAGCGTTTAGTGGCGGAACTCAACGCTGTGTTTTGCCTTGTAGCAGAGCGAAGAAATGAAACATAATATATTTAAGTTGTAAATATTAAATATTTCATTTCCTCGACCGGGTATTGAACCCAGAACCTGTCGGTTGCAGTCACACGCTTGTGCCGCTGCGCCACGACTGGCCTCTTTCCAGAGATAAAAGAAAATATTACTGTGATACTTTTGTACAACACTTTTGTTAGACCTATTTTTGAGTATCAGTCTATTGTTTTGAATCCACATTATAAGACTTATGTTAAGCTGTTAGAGACTGTCCAAACAATATTCATCTAATTTGTACGTTTCAAAAACAAATCCCGAAAGTATCTAGTGAGTGTTTTAAAATGTTATCAATCTCTGATAGAAGATGGTACTCAATTAGCACCAAGTGTTCATTCAAGATAATTAAAAATCTTACTCCTTACCTTTTAAGTTGTAAAATTACGTGTAACAAACTCTTATTTAATTTATCTATTAATAGAAGCAAGCATACACAAAATATCTTTGTCAATCGAGCCTGCACTATACTGAATAACGCAAATATTTTATACATTAACAAATTATATATGTTTGTTTTATATTATATTTAATTATGTGTTTTAAACTATATTTTTTTAATTATTTGTCAGATATTTATAATCCTTGTATTTATTTGCTCTTTATGATTTTCTTTATTTTTTTGAGAGGAAGCTTGATTGAATTATTTACTATTTTATATGATCATTTATGTTTAGATCTTTATTAGTACATTATTATTTCGGAGTGGTTATCCAACGCCTGTACATCGCTTTCTGATTATCATCATCTGCATTCATAATCAAGTAACCCACTTTCACTTCCCTGTAACATACATATATATTATTGTTATTGCATCCATACATATATATGTATATTCTATAAAATACTACTACTTTATTTTATGTGGTTAATTGTGCAGAAATCATCGCAGTTCCTTCGGCCATTATCGTTAACCATCACATCCCTTCTTTTTAATTATGTATGATACGTTTTATTCGGGCTCCATAGCTGCTAACGACAGCTCAGGGCAAGTTACGAAAATTGTTTCAAATTTCCGAAGATGTTAATCCAACAGCAGCTTTTACTATTAAGTATCTCTGTAAAATTTACATTATTCAACTAGAATGCATTTAGTAATTATCTATATGTTTATAAAAGTAATTATTGAAATAACTACTAGTTATATATAAATTACTATTCAATGAAGATAGTAATATTTAGTTTTTTTGCATTTATATAATAAAGTGTCATTTTATTCTTTTTATATTCTTTACATGAAGTTGTTAATGTTGTTTATTTTCATAAAATATTTTTATAAAGATTAAATAAAATACATTTGACATGAATGATTATAATTATTTTTTGTTAATACAGTAATGTTTATATATAAAGAGAATAACTGCCTTTAAAATCAACAGGCTACACAAATTAAAGTGTAGTAGATATGCATTTGTTCATAAGTGCATATGTACATCATACGTATTTATAGACAGCTTCACGAACATTGGCATTGTATACGAGGAGATCATGTAACTCAATATCTCATTTGAATAAATTATTCTTATTACATTATGTGAAGCAAGACAAATGTTTTTTTGAAAAAAATGTTTTTATTTTAGGTGAAATAAAAGATTCATTTCATGTAACATTTCCTTATTTCAAATGTAATATTTTACTAACAAAGTGTAGCAAAAGATAAATGAACCCCAATTATTCACGGTTGTCTAAGCTTAAGCTCTTCAAAATCATTACATTATAATATAAATTTAAATGTTCCAGTCATTCATTTCGGAGATGAAACAAAATAAAACCGTATCTAAGTAACTTTATCTAATTAAGTAAATTAACAGAATTCGTTTCGCAGTTCAATAAGAGCCGACAATAATAACATTAAGATACTTGTTCCAGCAAAGCAAATACCTGAAGAATAAATTTGTAGAAATCTATATACATAGGTATTTTTAATAAACGATAAATGTAATAAAAACTGAACTCGTGAATGTCGCTCATCCCCACATTTGGCACGCAACGTATTTTATGAGACTATCACAAATTGAGATGAATACAGAACCTTGGAGAGCGTATCATTGGCATCCCGAATAGCGGCAAACGAGCCCCGAAATTGTCTGCAATTTATTTAGATCAAGGGTGACTGAAAATGGGGCATTTCTCACTCACTGTATTATTATAAGCAGACATCGGGCTCTACTGTGTGACGCAAGTGCGTTTATTTACATTGAATTTAATTTTGAATAAATTTCAAATTATATATTTTTTGTGTATTAAGATATTGGTTTATGAAGGAAACAAATATCTATTCTACTTAAATGACCTAACATTGCAAAGAAAAACATTTGTAAAATAGATATGTTTTACTTGACATAAGTAAATTTCAATAAAATACTACAATTCCGCTTAATATTCTTTGCATAACTCAAGTCAGAAAGAATAAACAAAAGCTAGATAATTTATAAATGCTCATGTAAAATGAGTGAAGAGATGACAACAAGATACTCATACACATCTTAAACCTTTATAACTACAGTAGTCTCTTCCAGCGACAGAACTTGTAGGCCGAGTAAACAAGAAATATTTATACTGCTGCGACAAACATTTATACTGTCAAAAAAAAATTAAGATCACTATTTTAGATCTATAACGTACACAAACGTACAGTCCTCTGGGGGATAAGACTTTTATTATTATGGCTGTTATTAATATTATGTATCGACAGTGATTAGTTACCAATTTATCTAAAGTATAGATTCATTTTCTCGAGCGAAAATCAAACCAAAAATCTGAAGCGCTTACAGTGGCGCGCTTATGCTGCTGAGACATGATAGGCCTCTTCTCTGGTTTTTTTATTAATTTATCTACATTTATGAAATAAAGCTTGAATAACTCAACAAATCCTGAAATGTATTAGACATAGGGATAATCTTCACAAAATAAACAAAAAAGGACTCGCAAAATTAATCTTAACAACTTTATATAAAAAGTACGAGTGCTGCGTTTCTCTATGCAAAATCCAATACTTATAATTATCATATTTATAATATAACTAGATTAGATATGATTGATCATATTTATAATATAACTAGATTAGATTGTAAACGCGATAATAAATGAACAAATTATTTAATGAAAAGAGTTTTCTGTCTATTATATTGGTGTTAGTATTTTGTTAACACAAATTATATTGGCGTTATTATAGATAGCAATCTTCCTTTGCAGAAACATATCTCAGAACTTTCTAGTCGTGTGCGCAAACTTATATTTATCTTTATCTACGTCAATCTGCCGCACAAAACAGCCTACAAAGCGAGTTAGAATTACTAATAGAAAGATCGCGACGGACTCTGCCCAAGGTCTGCTATAATAAAACTCATTTGTATCCTACAACTAAAACATGTAAACTTAGTCAAATTTGAATTGTGAGACAGCTTTTTGTTTTAGCTATTACAAGTAAACAACATTCCATAAATATTTTAACCCCTAACATATGTCGCGTGCCCTAACAGAAATGATATTGTAGTACCAACAATATTAAATAATACCTTTTTCATGTCAGGGTAGGAAGAGGGAACTTGAGAACCTAGTGTTAAGACACTTCCGATTCCGTTTCCATTCCACTTCCGTCCCCCGCTTTCCGCCGAATTCGAAGCATTGCGTGGTGAGCGGTGAAACTCAACGTCGTGTTTTTGCCTTTTATTTTTCTAGGACCACATATATGTTACAATCTTAATAAATTTCTTTTTTAGTATACACAGGCACATGTGCACACACACTATTACTATTTCACTTTTACTAATTCTCCATAACTTGATTGTTGGTGAAAAATTGCTTTTAAGATATGTAACCTTATTTATTTAAATAGGAACTTATGTAGAGCATCACCCACAACATGTTAGTGTTACAGTGGCTTTATGTATTGTATCTTTATACATTATAATGGTCTGGTTGACATAAAAAAATATTTTTATTTATTTATTCTATTGTCTCAAAACTTTTTTATGAAACTATTTTAAACAATATAATTCATACGTAATACATACAATATATATACTTGTAAATATAAAAAACCCACTTTTATATAATACTAAAACAGAATATATTTGATAGGTATGAAAGACTCTCATTACTCTTTGTACTTGAAATAAAATTTTAAATTGAAAATCTCAGTTTTTAAACGTAGAAGTAGAACGCCTGATAAATAACTATTAATTTAGTCCTAAAGAGATAAATTAATATTTATGTTTTGTTTTATACATTCAAATTGTTTTTATAAAATTCTACGACATTTTTGTGATTTTAATTTTAAATAAAAACATCCAATCATAGATGTGTATTAATACTTCAATAAAACTGATAATGTTTTACAGATTATTTTGTATTATTTGTAAAACAAACATGACCTTTGGTCAGTACGAACAAGTTTTCCGAGGCCAAATTACATAGGCCAATAGAAAATTAGACAGACGCATCCCATACCTCGCGTGGCTCGTGTGTCTGAAATGATGAACCGTTTAGTTTTGACATTGGCAATATGTTTACTAGCAATAAGCTTTGTCAAGTCTATTGAAAAAGATGATGAGTTACTCTACGACGACGACATCCAGTTTAAGGGACGTTCACGTGATGTTAAACCTCCCATATACAACCTAAAGGATGCTCCAGATACATTCAAAAGATTTATCCAAGACTATCATAAAGAATACAAAAATAAGGAAGAATTTGAAAAACGATATAAAATTTTTGTGTCAAATTTAAAATATATTAATGATATAAATCAAGGAGGTAAATTTTCTTTATCTGACATCAACGTGTTTACGGACTTGGAGAATGACGAATTAGACGACATTATATAATGTATAACGATCGCAGGTAAGTGTTGTTTACATTTGAAGTAATTGGTGCAAATTTTATATTATATAAAAATTTAAACATAGCAGAATTTGAACTAGCGCCTCTTAGAAACCGGCCTATTAAACTATACGCATCAAAACTATATAAAATTCTTATATGCTTGTTACTGTTAATTTCTTTTGTTAGTATCTCTTACAAATTTCCACTTTTTACAAATTTCCGCTACTCAAATTTAATTCTTTAGAATTATCGTTTGGCAATATTTGAGGTCTGTCGTGGCGCAGCGACACAAGCATGTGACTGTAAACTGTGTGATAGGTTGTGGGTTCGATCCCCACTCGAGGAAATTAAATATTTAACATTTTCAATTTAAATATTTAATGTTTTCATTTCTTCGCTCTGGTACAAGACAAAAAGCGGCGTTGGCACAACACGCAATGTCTCTAATTCGGCGGCAAGTGGAAGACGGAACTGGAACGGAATGTTTTAACACTAGGTTCCCAAGTTCCCACTGCGTATCTTGCCTTGTGCGGGATACAGCGTGAAGCTGAGTGAGTGAATATTTTATATGTTTTCTTCATAAATAATATAAACGAAATTTGATGATTTAAATAGTAAATTCTTTACATTAAAATATAGGCATCTAAAAAATATCCGAACCATAAATCCCGTCAAAGCGCAGGAACACTAACGTGACAGGTTATGGGTTGATTTCCTCTCAAATAAAATAATGAAATATATATATTTTAATAAAAAATAAAAACTAGTACTTACACTGACTATACCACAAAAAAACGCACACACATACATATGTCATTTATTTCGTTTTATATTCTGACCCTATATATACATACGTATTGCTCCGGCAGCATATATTTTAACTAACAGCTTTAATCATCATTAAGAAGAATCTACATATTTACTTTCACAAATTGCGTACAAAAATTATCTTATATTATTTCAGAACAATGAGGACAATCCGCATCATCTCGGAAGACATACTATTACATAATTATAAATAGTTCTGTCAACATTTTAAGTAAATAATATTACAATCTACTATCTCTTTAAAATTCTCATTTATTCCTTTAAAAAAAGATTTATCCAGATAATAAACCACTTCATGTTATAGTAATCTATATGTATATGAAAAAAATAACAAAACTTACGCTTTCATTAAAATGTCGATAAACTGCTAATTTTCCAAGAGACATCATTATTATGAGAGAACAATAATTTGAGATACTTTATGAAACATTATTTATTTTATATTTATTGCTTGGAAAAGTAGTGGTCAAAAGAAACATCACTCCGATTTATTCAATAATAAACAGTAGTCGAGGGCAGATTTGTATTAATTTTATATAGTCTCGTATTATATCAATAATTGTAAAAACTGGATTTTGAACATACATGGGAGTATTACTAAAACCCTGATTGATTTTATTTAACTTGACCCACTGCTTCCTTTTCCCTATAGTTTACAACCTGACACGAAGACATTTCAAAGACGGATGTGTCTTGAGATTGAAAAAAAATCGTAAGTAAATAGAATTATGAACGTCCAGATAAATAGATAAAGAAAAGATTTTCCGTTGAGAAAAGTATTGAAAACCTAATTAGGAATGCTAAAACGAAACACATAACAAGTGTTAGATGAGATTTCGTTTCTTGTCAAACAGTATTATGTTAGAATGAGTGTACAATGATGGAGGCCGGTCGCGGCGCAGCGGTACAAGTTTTGAGCTACAGTTGTGGGTTCAATCCCTACTGGAGAAAAAGAAATATTAAATTGAAATATTGAAAAGAAATATTAAAATGTTTTCATTTCTTCGCTCTGCTAACAAGGCAAAGTGCGTTATTGTGTTCCGCCACTCAATCCCCACTTTTCACCGAAAGTGGGGATCGAAAGTGGAACGGAGTGTCTTAACACTAGGTTAGGTTAGGTAGGTTTCCAAGTGTTTCACTGCCTATTCTGCCATGTGCACGATACAGCGTGAAGCTCGTGAAGCTGAGTGAGAGTGAGTGATGACTTTAGAAAAAAAAATAGATATAGTGTAGTAAATTCTAAATCTAATCTATTGGTATTTAAAACGCCTTGGGAATAAAATGCTCGCTCCAAGCTATTTAAAATATATCATGTCACATAATTGATTATGTGATGTAAAATTTGATTAATAAAAAGACATGTCCTGCTGTGTTTCTTTCTCAGGTCTGAGGCAGTAACTTTAGTGAACTGGTGGTAAATTATTTGACGTTCAAAAAACGACACTTGTTAAACTTCTCATTTTGAATAAAAATGTTTGAATTTGAATTGTTTTGGTAATAGAACAATCATCATACAACATCTATATAAATTACATGGGCTATCGTGGCGCAGCGATACAAACGTGTGACTGTAAACGATAGGTTGTGGGTTCGATCCCCACTCGAGGAAATGACGTATTTAATATTTTCAAATTAAATATTTAATATTTTCATTAAATATTTAATTTCATTTCTTTGCTCAGGTAACAAGGCAAAGCGCGGCGTTAAGTTCCGCCACTCAACACGCAATGCCTCAAATTCGGTGGAATGTGGGGAACGGAAGTGGAATGGAGTGTCTTAACACCAGGTTCCCAAGTTTCCTCTGCCTACCCTGCCGTGTGCGGGATACAGCGTGATGCTGAGTTGTACATAAATAAATACACTATATATACAAGTATATGTTTATTTAGATTATTCTTATTGAATATAAATATACCAATAAATTATCAATATTCGGCTTATTTCTTTTATTTGAACTGCGAGGTTGTTATTAAATTTTATAATTCTAATTCCTTACCTACAGGTATTGATTAGGCAGTTTTCATACAATATGCGGAAAATGTAAGAAGATTTTTTATTATGCTTTATTTTTACTAATTCAACACAATTGTGTTAATATTAACATTATAATGACAAAAGAGTTTTACAAATTAACATTTTTTTTTAAAAAGGAAAGTTAAGACGTACATTTTTATTAAACTAAACTAGAAACTTAAGCACATCACGAATGATAGTACCAATTAATTGCCGTATCGCGTGCGTTGCGTGATCGTTACCTACTTCTAGATATTTATTTTTAATATCACGTGTTTAGGTAATATAATGATGATCTCTCGCGTAATATAGGATGTAATAAAACTAAAGTACACCCTCTTGTAATAGTTGTGGATGTTTTGAACGATGCCCTCGTTCTTTTGGTTGAAGTCCATCGACATCTGAATGAGACTTGTCCATATACCTATAAGTTAGTTTGTGAAATAAACACAATTTGACTTGTATGCTGATTAATAAATATCTATATAAAAACAAGAACAAATATGGCATTTAATAATGTCTTTGATTTTCGCGATTGTTATACATTTTTTTTGTTTGACCTATATATGATAAGCCACAGTCACAATCAAGTTTGTATACACCTGCACACTGCAAAGGAATATTACTCTTCACTGGTCTCAAGAATTGGCTCACTTTCTTGTTAGGCTTGAAAATAGTTTTAATAGAAGCTCTTCTTAAGATGTTGCCGATCCTGTCTGTAACACCCTTTACATATGGTAAAAGCGCTGGTTGCCTCTCAACTGTGGGTGGCTTGTTGGTCTTCTGACAATGCTGGCAAGGAACTTTTGATATAATAATTATATCAACTGACAGACAAATGCCACCTCAGTCTACCCGTGACCACGGACTACTGTAAAGTGTTCGAAACGTCGGGTTTCCCTAAAATGTTTACCATTCAATATACGCGATTATCCGTTTAAAAGTGTTTCATTCAAATATGGCATTTTCCTACTGATTTTAAAGTAATCTGGGATTGAATACTATTCCTACAATAAGCGTCTATAGATTTAGTTAATATTTCAATATGTACAAACGTGTGAAAAAATTACATCATGAAAGCAAAATACAGAAATTTCTACAATATTCAAATGGAACAAGATATTTAAAAACGCGTAAATATATGACTTCCAATCCGGCTGGAACCTTCCAATCCGGCTGGTCACCGTGGAAGGTCAAGACCAAAACCCTCCAAGGAAATAAACTAGAACTAACTCTCAAAAAAAACTCTTTATATTAACATATAATGTCAGATCACTTACATCACATGACCGTCTGATAGAATTAAACGAAGCTCTGAAATCAATAAAATATGATGTGATCGGTTTATCAGAAGTACGCCGTGCAGGGAAACAAATTATGGAATACCAAGTCTTTATACTTTGTTATTCAGGTATAACGTCAGGAATGTACGGCGTAGGATTTATATTGAATAAGTGCCACAAAAACAACATTATTAGTTACATTGCCTCACGGATAGGGTAGCTGTATTGAATACTGATTATCGAGAATACTCCCATTAGCATTATACAGGTATACGCACAGACAGAGGAAGCAAATGAGGAAGACATTGATAATTTTTATACAACAGTTAATAGCGCAATAGCAGGAGCAAACAAAGAATACATATAGGTGGGAGACTTCAATTCAAAGATTGGACAACCAAAACAAGAAGAATTACTTTGCTTTAGAAAAGAAACTTTCAATACTCAATACATTTTTTAAGAAAAAAACAAAGGATAAATGGACCTGGCATTCCCCAGGTGGCAAATATAAAAATGAAATTGATTTTATTTTATCGAACTTTCCTAGTAAATTTCAAAATATGGGAGTATTAAAAATAAACTACCCTTCTGATCACAGACCTTTTAGAGCAACAATAACCCTCACTCGCTTAAAAAAAAGTAGAATTAACTACTCAAGCCACCCAAGTGTCACATTAAAAAGCGCAGAAGAGATAATGAAATTTCAAGAATGCCTTACTTCCCACGAGTCACAAGCTCTGCTCGACTACCAAGATAACATGTCGATACAGATTTACTACGACAATATAACTGAAGTAATTACTAAAAGTCTACATTATGCACGAAATACTAGCTGTAATGTGACAGAGGTCACAAAAATTTGTCAGATCACACAATGCATCTTTTAAAGAGAAGGCAAGAGCTACAAAGAAGTAAAAATAAGACTCGAGCTATAAAGAACGAGATCTCTGCCTTGTATAAACTAGTACATAAATACATAAAAAGAGACTATATACAGACACAAAATCGTCATCATGTCATCATGTCTCGTATCAATGATAAAAGATGGACTAAACAAGTAATGAAATGGAAAGGCCATATAGAAAAACGAAGAAAGGGGAGACCATTTAGTCGATGGATTTTTTTTATTTTATTTATTTATTTATTTAAAAACGCGTAAATATATGAGCAGAAAAGTGTATAAATATATTACTAAAGTGCTTGAGATAGCTACATAGGTAAATAGTATTATAAGTGATTTGCTACTTTTATCATAAAGATGTACACAATTACAACATGATTTGATATGAAATTTAATATGGTTTAAAGCTGTGTCGTTTCTTCATCTGTTGCTCGGAGAGTCTGTTAGAAGATGTAGATTATTCAAGACAACGGAGCTTTGTACAAATTGAGCTGGCTTATTTAAAAGTTGTAAAGGCAAGAAAAGTGTAAAAAGCCAAAAAAGTTTACGAAATCCAGCTACCAAACTTAACTGAACCACATTATCAAATATAGCAGAAATGTTACATGAAGGAAACTTTACATAATTTGTCACAATAATTTAAAAAATATATTTTATTTAATATTCGTAGAGGTATTTTTTAATAAATCATTTGATTATGTAGTTAAATCGTAATAAAAACAACTTTACCATGGTTAGGTTTTAGCAAATAGTATTAAAATGTTGTTGAATGGAATGATTCATGTGAATACTTAAAAGTTCTGGGTATTCAAAGAAGAAACTTTCCGTTTCACCTTGTATTTTCATTTTGTCGCTGTCACATTACTGTGATATATTTTGTTCACATTCGGCGAACCTTATACTTGTTTCAGTATAAAAGGATGCTAGAGATAAATGACGACACACTTAATTATATTATTTTACTTTATTAAGATAAATACATTTTAAAAACGCACAGACAAATATTTTACAATTGTAATATAATTATAACCAAATAACCGATCACCTTTCTTTAAATACACCGCCCGGCAGTCGTGAGTATTTACATTACATATATAGGGTATATAATAAGCTTTTCGTACAAAGAGTCATTAATTAGTATTGAAAACTAATTTAGTGTTAATGATAAGTTTTTAATACTAATGAATGAGGTAGTATATCTGGGAAGTATGTTTAGTAGAGAAGAGAGATACGAAATAGATGTAGAAAGGTGTATTACTGCCGGTAACAGAGTAAACAGTGCCTTAGCTGCATTGTTAAGATGGTAAAACGTCAGCATAGCGGCCAGTTTAGTCGTACTCAATGCAGTATTAGTATTGACGACTAATAGTAGTCCGTACACAGTGTGACATTACAGAAGAAGAATGTAATAAATATTAATACTGTGGAGATACGGTCTCTTCGTAGAAAATGCAGAGTCAGTTTAGTTGAGTGAAGGAAAAACATTGCAAATAAATTTATAAAGGAAAATTGAGTGGTAAGAAAGGAAGGGGACGACCTAAGTTGACCTTAGAATACACTGATACTGGAGGAGCTTCACTTAAAAAGCAAGAGGAAGCAATTTATAAAGAAGGAAAGACAAAAGAGGTATGCCGAGACCGTAACGTTTAGCGCTCCGTTCTCCTATCCCACTAGGGGTATGGCGTGAAGGTAAGTGAATTTTAAGTAGAGTGACTTAGGGTCAAGGGCTAAAAGTTTGGGACTAGTTAGTTTCTCACAAACTAGAAATTAATGCAATGCATTAGTCAATGACGGATTCACAGATTAGTGTTAGTTTATTACCATTTTATTTATATTACGTTCGGAAATGTGGACAATTTCCCCGTTTTAAGGTGAATTTTAGAGGCTTTGCGTGTTGAGTGGCGGAATATAACGCCGTACATAGTACATAGTACCCTACTGTGTGCGGAATACAGTGTAAAGCAAAAAAAATACACATATATTTAACATTGTCTTCTACTAATTATCTTGAAAAGAAAGAAGGCCTCAGAGCACATATAAATTAAAAAGTTATTAAAAAGACACTGAATAATTATTTCTCACTTTAAATAAATCAAATCATATACTTTTTAAAGGTCAAATTCAAAACCGCTGAAACTACAAAGGTTTATCACTGAGACCTAATTTAATTAATTGGCCCCGCCTTGCAGACCCTTCAACGGTAAAGCGTATGTATAATTCTTTGCCTTTCCCATATTAATGTGGGTCACTATAAAACAGTTTTTTTTTCTTCTATTTTTCATTTATTACCTTATATATAACTCTCTCACAGCTTCACGTACTATTTTTTCATAAGGCAGCGTAGTAAAAGACTAGTCAAGTGCGAGTCGGACTCACCCACCAATTGTTCCGGTTGATTTTTTTTATTGTTGACAATAAAATGCATAAATGCTCGTGTCTATTGATTGCGTTGAGTAAAATACTTGATGTTTCTGTGCTCTGAGGGACCGTAAATCTGAACGAACTGAAAATCTGTCTTATCAGGCAGTCAGACAACAAGGTGATCCTTTAAAAGGCTACGTTTTAACCTTTAGCGATAGGGAACCCTCAAAGTTAATTTATAATTATTTTCTAACATTTCTTATATTTTGAAGCTTAATGCCTGTCGTGGAGGAGGAGCACAAGTGTGTAAACCCAACAGGTTGTGGATGCCCACTTGAGGAAATGAAATATTTGATATTTTAATTATGGTACCAAGCCAAAATGAGGTGTTGAGTCCGGCCACTCAACATTCAGTGCCTCAAATTCGGTGGACAACACTTGTTTTTCAGGTTCCTTCTGCCTACCCCCTCATTTGCGGGATACAATTCAAAGCTGATTAGATTTTTATTTTTTATTTTCATGTCAACAAAACTTATGCGAATATTTAAATTTCGGTAGTTCCAACTTCAATTCAGTGTTTTCTTGCTGAAATAAAAAATACTACATATTGGATAGCAGAAGTTAATGCTGCACTTGTTTAGATTAGAGTGAGTGAAATGGCAATCATTTAGAAAACGTACACAAATTTAAACGTGTACGTTTTCTAAATAAGTATTTTTCTCTCCTAGATGTGTAACAGGTAATAAAAATAATACATTTTCTCGAGTGGAGGTTGAATCCACAACTTTTGTCTTCTGACGAAATTTACTTATAAGTTAGTTCAATTAAGTTTCATGTAGTTAGTTTAATAGATTTTTCTCGCAGAGTTAGGCAAAGGCAATCCAGTGTTAGGATATACTGTAACCAGATACTCTATCCCTGTCCTTATTCGTAAAAGGCGGTAATTACTTATTTTTGTACTTTAATATGTTTGTGAGAAGCGAATACTAAGTAGTATATTAGTTAATTCCCATAAAGTAGTAATGAAAATTATAAAATATAAAAACTCGACCCCATATCACTAACAAGTAAAAAATAACCCAAATAGTTAGTCAGCATTAACAAGTCTGGACTTATTTAAAGTTTATCATTATCCTTTCAAAACGGTGTCGATGAAGTCAAATGCAATGTAATGAACATAAATCAAAAGTAATAACAAAACGCAAATATTATCAAAAGTCCGAAAATCCTACACAATACGTAATGGTCTGTGATTCCGTCCCTTTTCTTGTTGAGAAATCTTGAATAGACGATATTTACAACCGGACCACCTCGAGTGTTTCACGCAAAACACATTTCCTCGCTCCATTTCGGATATGCTTTGTAAAGATAAATAGCGGTGGCCGCGTATTCATCGAGTCGCTAATATTAAATTCTAGTACTCTGTTTTAATTTTACGCTAATATATTCAAGTTGTGGATTTTTATTATCTATTTTTGTATCTATCAGTACTATATTTATCATAGCTCTTGAAGTAATTCAAAAATTAGCAATGAATAACTTGTATACTTAACGATAAACGAGCAGGTTTTGGCGCAAATGCGCGGCATATAATAAATAGTTTTAAAAAGTATTTTTATATGTAGCTCCTAAGAATCATTTTCTTAGGAGCTAATTTAAAAATACTTTTTAAAACTATATATTATATGCCGCGCATTTGCGCCAGAACCGGCTCGTTTATTAATCATGATACTATTATTCTTTATATATTGCACAATTAATATCAGCCAAATAATAAATTAATTAAATTCAGGCACGTTGGATATATTGTGTAAGTTTTGCGTCAGTTTTGAAAATAATATGGTTAGCACGTATAGAAAAAAAAATCAGCCTCTTTAATTCATCCCTTCGAACTTATTATTTAACAAACAAATCAAAAAATTGTGAGTTTCCATTCTTTACGTTTTACTTATATATTAGTAACATTGAATGATAAGGTATGAAAATCAACTTCTACGTTCATAACCATTAAGAAATATCTATAGTAGGTTTTTATGCCCAGAATCGAACCCAAATAAAGATTAATTTTCCACTTTACTGACCTTGCACTTATGCTTTAAATGGGTCAAACTAAATAGTAGATAGCTACTGGTCGGTAAGCGGTCCCTCCCCTTTCTTGTGTCTAGATTTTCAAACAGGTATTGGCCCTTTTGACAGATAAATAGATTTCTTTATCCTTTTAGGTATTAATTCCAAGCTAGATAGAGAAGAAATTGACAATCGGAAATCACTAATGGACGAACGGAGTGCCTTAACATTTGGTTCGTTGGTACCCTCTGCCTATCCTATCTATGCTATATATAGCGTAAAGCTAAATAAATATATATAATCACAGGAAATATTTTTTGAACCCTTAAAAAACATAATCTATCATCAATAAGAAAAAAAAAACTATAATATGAGACTTACAATAAAAACTATAATACTTATTTAATTAATATAAATATAAATATTGCTATTTAGTTAAAAGTTAATCGTTTTTCAAGGATCACAGTAATATTTTATAACTTTTCTGCAATCTCTTCACAATCTTACCTGCCATATTATTCGTTTCGTCGCGTTTTAACCGTTAAGTACTCGTACCAGGGACAATATCATCACATTGCGGCTCATTACCTCGCAAGCGTGCCTTTTGATAAAAAAAAATGTTCAGAAACTTGCAGAAAGTGTAGATCGAATGAGGCATGAACTGATATTTGAAAATCAAGTAAAACTTAGCAAGTGACTTTCGAAGATTAATTGTATTGACTGGTTGATTCGATGAGAGTCATTAACTTATTGTAGTATCAGCCAGCGGTAGTTTTGCACTTAGTTTTGAGAGCGTTGTTCATTGTTTTTATTATTTTACCGACATACACAACTAATATATGATGATGAAGCCTTTATATGATGAAACAAAAATGTACTATGAATCTCACCTCACGAAAAGAAAAAATAGCGTAATGTATTTAACGCAACACAATTCACTTGAATTTCAAAAATATATTTGCGTGAATTATTTAAAGGCTATTTTTCCGCTAAGCAGCGAAAGAGCAGTGATCGTTCTCTATTATTCTACATGTATTCTCATAATTGACCTATTAAGGGAATTAGCATATGAAATTATTATTACTTTTTCTTGTTGGGACTTTTACGACAACGATCATTATGTGTAAAGTGTATAGTGAAGTTTTTGATTGAAAACATCAGAAATGCTGCAGGAAGAGCGAATACCTATTTGTTTTTTAGAAGAAAGATAGTGAGAAAAATTGCGTTCGGCTTTCTTATTTTGTGACATCACGAGTTTTCATACGGAAAGTAAAAGTTTTAAAAAAATCAAAAAATACAATAAAAGCATAAAAAATTAGCCTAATCAATCGATTTACATGTGTCATGTAGTTTTAAAAGTTCCAGTTCCTATATTTGGTGGTTGGATAAGTGCTCGTAGATTAAGTTCAATAAAATGTTCATTCATTATATATTGTCTAATAAAAATCGTAGCTTTGAGTACATTCTAGTAGTAATACTTAATCACATAGTAATTCATGACTTACTTAAAAAGCAATTGCTGTTGTATTCCAGTTGTTCTTTTATCAGTTAATTCCATATTATAAAGTGGCACTCAAAGTTCACGTTATGCTCAAGTTAAGTAACATGGGTCGATTAAGCGGTATTTTTATGAGAATTCTTATCGGTAATGGCTGCGATTATACTGCCTCAAGGCGCACCTAAGAAGGCTTACGAGGTGAAAAATGACTGTTACTTGCAGACATCTACTACTCTAAGGAACTATTCTAGCACAAATTAAAGAGATTTAACTTTTCAGCATCGCGCTGTATCCCGCAAATGGCAGAGTAGGCAGAGGGCACTTGAGAAATAGTGATGAGATACTCCGTTCCAATCGCCACTCTCCGCCAAATTTGAGGCACTGAATTCACATATTGGATGGAGGAACTCACTATTGCGAAAAGCTGTTCAAGAGCAAATATATAAAAATATTAAATATTTAAATTTAGTATTTTCATTCCTTCATTTGGAATCGGACCCACAACCTGTCACGCTTCTTACAGTCGCACGTTTGTCTGTATGCGCATAATAGAAAGGTTGGCCTGTCGCGCCACGACATCTTTCTATTATTTAAAACATATTGGCACGTACTCTAAAGTGACAAATAAAAGTTACTGAAACTACACAAAAAAATATTTTAATTAGTTTCTCTCCCCTCGTTTTAGTAACTGCTAACTTAATTTAAGCTTAAACAGTAGATATGTGTGAGTGAGACAGAATATAGAAAAAAAAATAGTCTGAAATTTTTATCCTCACAATCTATGTATAATAAAAAAACTAATCGAGTGCAAATACGATCTCGCTCACTGAGAGTTCTGTGTCGATTACAGAATTGTACGTCAACGGGAATTATATATAGGCGTATGCGTCGTGTAGTTAAAACTTATAAGATACTTCCCGTGGATAGAAGGTGATGCAAATTGTTACGAAATACGATCCCACAATACAAATAAAAGAAAAATTATAAAAGTATATGATGGTTTTGGTTGAAAACAGCATCGTACAAAAAAAGTAAATATCACCGCAGTCTGTTGTGTTAAAGTTCAGTCTCAGCTATGATCGTAAACCCCGCAGCTCGTGTGCTCTCATTTACTAAAGCAAAGCGGTGGCAGCCGACAGCCTTTGTTAAGCAACGGTTGAGCCAGAAATTGCTAGAATCCTTTCAGTACAATGGGCCTATCATTTTGCTTGCTTACATTGAATGGGCACATACACGTATTGTGCTTTGCGTTATGCCAATATTGTTTTCGTTGTTCTTTGTACAATTATATTTATTGTGCGACGCTGAATATGAAGTAATGGGGCGAGTGATTTTGACTTTTATCATTTGTGAATATAAAATTTGGCAATTACATAGATCGACGGTTGTTTTGTCGACGATGTCGGGGACGACAAAACTTCACGTTGAACTTGACTTTCGCATCACTTTTAGTTTGGTGTAATAATATCTTACAAATTATTATACATAAGTCGTTTTAATTCACATTTTTACAATAACAGTGAAATATAATAAAATAAATAAACAACATTAAGTTAGCAACAAATACATTTTAAACATAAACTATTAAACAGTTTGCGTACATTGCATATCAAATATGCCGCTTTGAGTTGAATTTAAGGAAAAAGACTTTTTAATAAAAATTGTTTAATGTTAAATGCAATAATAGTTTAAAATGTCTTTATTATTTCACACTTCGTGGACTGCTCGTACGTAGAATAAAAACGAAGAGAGCTTTATCACTGCCGCTATTTTGCCATTGTATTGTTAGTTAGATTACATAAATAACTATAAAGGCAGTTTAAACTCAAAACCTATATATAACATAATTTAGGGCTCCAGCGGAAGTACTACATAGAGTGGCATTGATCATCGATATTGATTGTTCTTTACCTAATTAAAGATGTATACGTAAAGATACGTACTCGTAGATAGAAGCGACATATTAATTAGAATTTCTAATTAATTAGTATTCAATTAAGAGACCATCACTGAGTTGGTAGAGTAACATGTTAATTGGTCATGCTGTAATTAGAGATATGGTAAAATTTTCCTTAATCGCCAATTTTCCTTAAAAACCAGGTGAACAGTAACTGGTACGCGGAAAAGAAATTTCTTATCAGACTTTCACACTATATAAGTAGAATTGAAATATATTTTAAGAATGGAAAATATGCGTACCTATATAATGAATTTATGTGCGTATGAACAATAATCCCGCCAAATTTGAGGCATTGCGTATTGAGTGGCGGAACTCAACGCCGTGTTTTGCCTTGTACTACAGCGAAGAAATGAAAACATGAAATATTTAAATTGAAAATATTAAATATTTCATTTCCTCGAGTGGAGATCGAACCCACAACCAGTCGGTTACAGTCGCACGCTTGTGCCGCTGCGCAACGACAGGCCTCAAACATATACGTAAATATATATATTCATACATACACATACACACGCATACACATATGCATACATACGAGTACATACATAAATATACCCACACATACATACACAAACTTATACAGGTAACTTGTAAGATATTAACGGGAATCTTTTGAAATATGTCTCTTATGACTCTTTTTAAAAGCCCACAGCATTTTGATATCTTTAATATCCTTTCGCAATTTATTGTAGGTACGGACCCCTTCATATAATATACTTTCCTTATTATAATTTGTCCTTGAATGCTCCAAGCATATGTTATTAGTATTTCTGGTTATTCTTTTAGGTATTTTAATGTCTCGTGAAAGTGATTTGAGCATATAATTTTTCTTAATGAACGCAGGTGTTGAAGGGGCAGATTCATTAGTAAAGTAATTATATTCAAAGGAGTCTTAATAAGTTTTTATAATCTTCTAATTATATTTATTTAGACATCGAGAGAAGTGTATTGTTATTTAATACGTATAACAAATGCAAACATTATACATAAAGTAAACACGAACTTTTCCCATAAATAGTGCCAAAAATGAAATAAATATTTCCCTGCGATGCGAAGATGAGACACATGATGGATCGTCTGTCATTTATGAAGGTCGCATAAATAATATAACCAGTGATCATATTTTACATTGATGTCACAATCCGGACGCAAAACAAAATCATGAGAACACGTGTATGAATTCGTAAGACATCAATCAAAATGTAAAATCAAAATCTTTTAATCGTACCAGCGTAAAAAGGTTAAAATAAAAGGTTAACCATTGTTTTCAAGAATTACGAGTGTCCCTATTAATGCACTGTATGTGACCAGTGTCTATGTCACCAGCGCGGTGAACACTATTGTGTAAATAGTTTTATTTATTATGTATTTTTTTAAATTAAATTATATAAATATTTCATTGAAAATACTATACTCTTCATACATGCCCTCCGGGGGGTTCTCATGCTTTTTAAGCAACCTTCTTTGGCCGGTCACGGCCGGCAACGCACCTGTAGCTCCCCTGGTGTTACACGGGGCCGTGGGTGACGGTGATCACTCACCATCAGGTGACCCGTACGGTCGTTTGCCTTGTCTTTTCCATAAAATAAAAGTTGTTGTTTTGTAACAGAACTCATAACTATATAAAATGTACCCGACTTGGTTCGAATATTACAATTGAAACTGTAAGAGATATCTTCATTTCTAGGCACATATATTTTTAGGAGAATCTAAGGTCATTCAGATACACTAAAATAAAAAAAAATTATGATAATTTGCCTTTATGTGGATATTTCAGAAGTTTATGTTAATAAAAGGCAATTTATTAAGGATATTGTAATATTGATATTATACAATATTTAATTATAACCACGATGTTACAGTGCTAGGTTTGGATGGCGACTGGCGACAGAAATATATAATAATTTATTAATTGCTATGTAACATCTCCGATATCGATTCGTTACTAGGTGCCAAATATGGACAGTGATTTTTGCTTACATCAATAACATAATCACAATACAATTAGTAGGCACAACACTTCCCTTCCTTTTAAAAAAAAAAAAAATAAACAAATTGCACATTTGTCTTAACTATATATGTATATATGTAATGTATAATATAAACTGTATAATAAAACCAAATATTTTTCAATAATCTTAAGTAAAATATGTAAATTTAAAACAATAAATAAAAAGTAGTATAATTTAAATACAATAAAACATTAAACATGTTAAAAAAAATGTTATATAAAATATAGTGAAACCTTTGTGAGCTTATAATATAAATAAAATTATCGAGTACAACAATTAGAAAAAGAAAAATAAAGGGTATATAAATTCTTAAATTAGATGATACAATATACCTACGTTAAGTTGCACTACACTATATTTAACACGTATATTTATTAATATTTAATTGCACTATACGAATTCACTTTTTAAGCCACGGAGTATGTTGGCACTGCGTGAGGTGGATGAGGTGGCTCGCGACCACCACGGCTAGCGCGCATTCCCTGGATTTCTCTCCTCAGGAACTTGGTGTACTTTTGTTTGCAGTATTTCCAACATATTAAAAACGTGACGACGATTACAGTTGTTATGATTAGCATGACTATAAGGTTTAATTTGTCATGCGTAATCTCATGAAGTGTGCTTGTGTTCGCCTGATTCGCCTGTCCGTTCTGGGCAATGATAATTTCTTCTTTGCTTTGTGATTTTCCCATCTTGATGTAACACGAAAAGCGAATGGGATGTTGTCGAAATGGAAGTATAAAGAATAATAAAATGTTTAATTACTGAGATATAAATCGCACTGTAGGCTTGACGAGTCGCCCGTATCGGGTTCGGATCTGGTTGTTATTGTTACCATGCCCATCGCTGCAGTTGCTATGTTCATTGGAATTTGTTATGAATTCTTCTGCCTTATTTGGCGGAGTGTATTGTATTTCTGAGTCATTGTGTATTAGAAATGCAGGTTTTAATCGATCTATTGAGATGGTTTTAATATTATCGGAGATCATTATTTTAAAATATTTATCTCCTCTCTCAATAACTTTATGAGGTCCAAAATAAGGGGTTGTTAGGGGTTTTGTGACATGGTCACAACGTACAAATACGTGTGTACACGTAGATAAGGCTGGGTGAAGGAATATATTTCCTTGTCTATGCGGTCGCTTTGGCACGGCGGCAAGGTTACGAATATGCATACGTAAATCTTGCAATAATGCTTCGTTGTCCAGAGATGCTTGCTTTGACGGCTCAAAAAAATCTCCTGGTAATTTTAAAGTAGTGCCATAAACCATTTCTGCAGCAGAAATGCCTGTATCGTCTCGTAAGCTTGCTCTGAGGCCTAATAAAACGGTTGGTAACTCCTTTACCCAATTTTCGGTATTTCCACGTGACATTAGCGATGTTTTTAGCGTTCTGTGCCACCTTTCTATCATCCCGTTGGCTTGCGGATGGTAAGCAGTAGTGCGTATTTTTGATATTCCCAAATATTTTGCCAATTTACAAAAAAGAGTCGATTCAAACTGGCGGCCTTGATCTGTAGTAATTTTGGCGGGGCAACCGAATCTTGTAATCCATTGAATATATAAAGCGCGTGCGACGCTTTCTGCGGTGATATCCTTTAAACACTTTACCTCAGGCCACCCAGTAGCTCTGTCTATCATAGTCAATATGTATCTATACCCCTGACAATACATTAAAGGACCTACAATGTCTATGTGAAGATGCTCAAAACGATTACACGATGGAAAAGAGCTGAGTGGAGATATCGTATGGCGTTGAATTTTTGATTTTTGGCAATTAACGCAAGCTCTTGTCCACTCATTAATATCTGAATTCATAGATTTCCAAAAATATCTATTCGTTGTCATTTTTCTAGTGGCACGCGTACCACTGTGACTAATTCCATGAATCGCTTTAAATACTGTAATACGATAGTCACGAGGTAGGTAAGGGCGCGCGCACTCTTTTGATATTTCGCAATATATAGGCTCACTACAATTTGGATATACGATGGCTTTAAAATTTAATTTTTTTGATTTCATCAAGTATTGTAATTCTTCATCGTTTTGTTGAGCCTTAGATATTTGTGTGTAGTCGATTGGCGAAGGCATGTCTATCTGTTCGATTCTTGATAAAGTATCCGCCACTATATTTTGTGAGCCTTGAATGTACTCTATTGATTTACAAAACTGACTTATGAAATCCAGGTGTCGTAGGCGTCTAGGTGTATCGCTGCTGCTCGTAGCTTTTTTATTTAAGGCGTACACGAGCGGCTTATGATCTGTAAACACGGTCACTTGTTGACCTTCAATCATATACCTAAAATGTTTGACAGCCATGTATATAGATAGTAGCTCCCGGTCGTAAGCACTATAACGTTGCTGTGCTTCGCTGAATTTGCAGGAAAAGAAGGAGAGTGTATTCCATTTTTGGTCAACTTTTTGTTGAAGGACAGCGCCTGCGCATGTGTTTGATGCGTCTGTCATTATAGCTAAAGGTGCTCCGGAAACAGGATGCGACAATAAAACGGCCTCTTTTAATTTATTTTTACATAATTCAAACGCTTCTTCGGCCTCTGTGCTCCATGTGATTGGGGTTCTATCGTTGCGTTTTTATTATGTAAGTATGCATTCAAAATTGCATGGTATGTAGCGGCATTAGGTAAATGACTTCTGTAAAAGTTAATCATTCCCATAAAGCGGCGCAATTGTGATACTGTTTCTGGCTTGGGATAGTCTGTAATAACCTTTACTCTGTTACTCAAAGGTCGTATGCCCTCTTTAGATACGCGGTATCCCAAAAAATCTACTTCCGATTTTCCAAAATCGCACTTTGCTAAGTTAATTGTAACGCCGTATTGATTAAGGCGTTTGAAAACGGTTTCTAAGTGGCTTCGATGTTCCGATTCAGAGTTTGAAAAAATAATGCTATCATCGATGTAATTAAATATAAAATCCAAACCTTCAAAAACAACATGGTTCATAAAGCGTTGAAAAGTTTGCGCTGCGTTTCTTAAACCGAAGGTCATTCGTGGGAATTCAAACAGGCCAAATGGAGTAATTATTGCTGTTTTTTCAATGTCGTCCGGCGCCGTCGGAATAAAGTGGTAAGCACGTTGTAAATCAATTCGTGAAAATATCGTCTTTCCAGCCAGTAAGTATGTAAAATCGTGAATACGTGGGATCGGGTATCTATCTGGCTTGGTGATGGCATTAAGACTACGATAATCGCCACAGGGTCGTATTTCACCGTTCTTTTTAGCAACCACGTGAAGTGGGCTGGCCCAACAACTTTTTGAAGGTCGACATATGCCTATTTCTTGCATATATTCGAACTCTTTCTTGACTCTGATATATTTGTCTGCGGAAAGAGGTCGAGCGCGAGCGAAGACAGGGGGGCCAGAAGTCTCGATGTAGTGCAATACATTATGTTTTGGCACATTTTTGTAGCACATAGGTTTTGTTATATCGGGATAAGCTGACAATAAATCGTAGTATGGGCCGTTGACCTGTATTGTTTTGATAGTGTCTTGTTTACTATTTACCATAGACCCAATAACGTTTAGACTGGTAACAGAATCGATAAGTCTTCGACCATTTACATCCACTAAGAGTTTGTGATGATTCAAAAAATCGGCACCAAGGATCGGCTGTTTTACTTCAGCGAGTATAAAATTCCACGCATGAGGTCTTCTTAATTTTAAATTTAACTCTAACCGTTTAGTTCCATATGTTCGTATTTCACTTCCATTCGCGGCGTATAGTCTATAACTGTTACTTTCACTTTGTCTGTAGGATTTTTTAACGGCTGGCAAAACAGAAACGTTGGCTCCCGTGTCCACCAAAAAACGTAGGCCACTGTTTAAGTCGGTCACGCACAGGCGGTGGGATGGTGAAAGGGTGCAGACATCCGCCGCTGACTGCACCTTATTTAGTTTTCCTGGTTCTGGGTATTTTGTTTATTCCATGCGCACGGCTCTGTACATTTGTTAGCTCTATGGCGAAATCGTGCATGATAATAACAAAGACCGTCGGCGCTGCGCGACTTATGTCGTATTATATTACGGCTACGGGATTTTGATCGATAGCGATTGTGAATATTATAATTTCGTTTCTGATGTTGAAATCTTTGAATTTTCTGCAATTCCATCACTTGTAAAGACAACTGAGCCACTTGTGCTTGCAAGACGGAAAGGTTATGAACTGACGTCGATGGTTTACTACTAACCTCCGCTATTTGAATAGGCCTTGTAGTCTCCATAATCTTGTCTGCAATCGTAGCCAAATTTTCCAAATCTTTGACATCAGCGACGGCAAGTACAGAGCGTACTGTAGCTGGCAAATGACCTTGCCACATGATACTCAGCGTTTCGTCGGGAATTTTTCCTCTGGCCAAATCTCGCATGCGTCTCAAAAGTTGAGATGGTTTCTCATCGCCAAGGTCAATTTCACTCAAAAGTTTTTGGAGCTGACGATTTTCTGATTCTTCATACACTGCTAATAATCTCGATTTCAGGGTGTCATATTTCTTTGTTTGGGGCTGCTGAAGTAGAATGTCGCTGACTTGTTGAATTACCTCTTTTCCCAGCTTGGTGACGACTAAGTTGAACTTTGCTTCGTCGCTTAGTTTTTGAGGTGTTAATATAGCTTCACATTGTACAAACCATAAGCGAGCTTGATCACACCAAAATTCCGGAATTCTCGAAGACACTGTGACCGTTGCTAGCTCGGAACCTGTGCTGGCTGTTGGTGTTTTATTTTCAGTGGTCATTTTATAAAATTCTTATGACTTTGTGTAAACTGTCTCAATCACGTCGGGGTCACCAATTTGCCTTTAAGTGGATATTTCAGAAGTTTATGTTAATAAAAGGCAATTTATTAAGGATATTGTAATATTGATATTATACAATATTTAATTATAACCACGATGTTACAGTGCTAGGTTTGGATGGCGACTGGCGACAGAAATATATAATAATTTATTAATTGCTATGTAACATCTCCGATATCGATTCGTTACTAGGTGCCAAATATGGACAGTGATTTTTGCTTACATCAATAACATAATCACAATACAATTAGTAGGCACAATAATAACATTACTATATATTATTCCTTTGTTATTTATACATACAATTAAGTATAATGTAAAATATGTTTTCTATGAGCAAGTTCTATGTACGAACCCAATGTTATGGATATGAATTTTATAAGTAAAGCTAACTTTTTAGAGTTATAGCTTGTTTCATATGTTTTTTAATATAAAAAAATACAAAAGTTCAGCTAGTTGAAAGGATTATAGGATTCACAAGGCCTAAATCACCTATTATAACGAGTCTAAATTAAAAATTATGAACGAACCGACTCAATTAAATAGGCATTTCCATTCAACTTTACATATAAGAGGTGAAAAGAACACAGTAGTATTCTCTTCCGACTCCTGAGCTGCCACCACGGTCGCTGGTCGTCAATGCTGGGCTTCCCCAAGGCAACCAAGGTCTCACCCGGCTGGGCTAACCGCCCAGGTAGCACACAGCTGATCTTACCCCTAAATCACGCGGGTGCTTGTTTTCCCCCGGGCATTTCCCACCCAGCCCCTGTCCCTGAATCCGTTCCCCTGCTCTCGGGCAGGATGGAAGATCATCACCCTAGTATTCTCTACTTTTTTGCTGACTTGTACAACCATATATAGACTCTTGGTGGAAATATAAACACATCAAATTACTTTTTCCGGCTTCACCTGTGTGGATCCAAAAAAAATTATAAGTACTCGAGTTAGTTAACCGAGCGGAGGTACACTAGGACTATATTTATATATACGGAAAATGAATTATATGAAACAAGCCTTCTTTAATTAATAGACTTTTCGACACCAAAATATAGTTTTTAATTGCAAGAAGTAGTTCCAGACCAGACATTGGCGCGTCCATACGAATAAAATAATTCGATGTATAAGAACTAATTATTAACAGCGTTTTACCTACCATTAAAACGCTTATTAAGCGATAACCTTATTTGAAGCCTTACTGATTGAGAAGGTATCTTGACTTCCGGCGGCGCGTCAGTTTTACTCTAACTTCCGGCTATTCTACTCCGGATGTCACGTGACATCCCCCCTTCCATCTGTTGTTGACTTGTGCGACCTGGGGATCGACTTTAGCTCATTGAGTCTCAAATAAGATTTCTCACCTGGCAGAAATCCTATGTAAGGCTTCAAATAAGGTTATCGCTTAATAAGCGTTTTAATAGTAGGTAAAACGCTGTTATTAAACTTTGAACCGTTATTTGAAGCCTTACTGATTGAGATATGTTTGTTATCGCCAGGTGGTCAGGAGACGCCAATGTGATTTGTGCAATCTGTAATATCTAAAATTAAGATATAAGTAGTGAAGAAAGAAATAAATAAATCTCACATATCATTCAACATTTTGATTTTATAGAATCAAAACTAGGTACATAAAAATGACATACAACTTTAAATAAAAGAAATACACGACTACAGTAGCTTAAGAGTAACAAAATATGGACTGCAATTATTAAAGTACATAAGTATTCGACATATAATAAAAATAGCAAAAATGAAATTAAACAATTATTAATTAATTATGATATAATAATTTGACTGTTATATTTTTCCTTTCATATTAACCTTTTATTTTGTTATAGGCACAAAATATCGGGTTACATTTAGTCTAAACTCTTTAGAATTTATTTATCGACAGTAATATTTCAAATACATATATATTCTCTGATCGCCATTTACTGCGAGATAATATTTCGTCAAGTGATTAATTTAACAGCCAATTGTTTAGCGCAACAGAAATCTAATGCTTCATATACTAGCTCTCATACCAGTTTTTAATAAAATCGTCTTTATCCTATTTGAAATACTAACTAGTGCGAGAAGCACCTGTAGGACTACCATAAGTAGGTAGTTCAAAATGAGCTATCAATATTACATTTTGATCTCCCTGTGACAATTTAATCAGTCTTTTGACCCAAAAAAAACTAAATTTAGAGTTTGAGTTTCTTTATTTTTAGGGATTCGCTAACTTGATTGCCCATTAAAAACTGAATCGATTTTGGAAACAAACCGTGGCCAAAAAATTACATAATCATAATGTCTTTGATTTTCGCGATTGTTATACATTTTAAATGAAACACTTTTAAACGGATTAATCGCGTATATTGAATGGTAAACACGGGTCTACCCGTGACCACGGACTACTGTAAAGTGTTCGAAACGTCGGGTTTCCCAAAAATGTTTACCATTCAATATACGCGATTAATCCGTTTAAAAGTGTTTCATTTAAAATTACATAATCATTTGACAAAATACAATAACTCGTTTAATGTTAGTAAAGTTAAACCAATGTACACGTCGGCCTGGCCATAACAATAATAAAATAGCAACATGACAAGAAAATACATAGAGACTGTTCATGTCAAGAGATTTATATTTTAACCAGTTTGATAAACTATGAACATCCATCCCATTTTGGAATGCTTGTACATTTTATGTTACTTTAACCAATTGATTTGATAGCTCGCTTCACTAAAATATCTTACTTATATTACTATCGGAATCAGGATTACATACCGTACGAGTAGATATCGCAGATTTGTAGACTAAAAAAGTATTATAAGCTAAATTTTGTATTGTATGCAAATCGGTTAAGAATCTAGGTAAATCTGCTGTAATTAGGTTAAATAAATTAATATTTTATATCCGGTCCAAGTAGTCATAATTTTCTATATGTTTTTATATATGAAATACGTCAACTTTTATGATAAACCTGTTTTTGCAAGTCCAACCAATCGGTTAAGCTATTAGATCATCCCCGAATTTTCAAATTTGTCGATGCATTTCCTGCCACTTTGGTTACGGAAGACTATTTTGGGATCTACCAGTCTGGTCTAGATTGTGAATCGTGCATGGGGGTTCCAGGGTCGTGTTCTTGAGTTCAATTTGCCAGAATACTTTATTTAGCTTCAGTAATAGTAGAGGGAATGGAATCGGAACTTGGCTCAACGCATCGTGAAGGTAGGCGTTCCGATCGGTTAAATTTATCGCTTCGTGTAAAGGTAACATATCTGTCAGTGCTGATTCAACTAGATCTATTATTGATAGTAGTGTTCCTCGTAATCGAAAACTCATTATTCATGCTCACTATTTCCGTGAGTAAATGCTACTCTGAATGGGCTGACAATATGGTCATCGGTCTGCTTCGATGTTGTAGCAACCCTATATATATTGAAAATGAGCTTCAACGGTTAAATTGTGCAAAAGACCCAGAATCCTCCGAGTCAACTCTATTAGGTTCTTAGATTTGGTGCCCCTTTATAATACAAATTATAACTGTCCGATTGAAGATTCGTATCAGAATTGATGGATCTGTAACAATATTACCTCGATAGTTTAGCACACGACAAATCGCTGACATTTCTTTCCGATTCGAATCTCATTCTTTCTTCTCCCCGAGAAGAAAGAATGAGATTCGAATCGGTCGGTGGTTCACTTGTCAGACAAGTCGACATCGTTAAGCCTTGCTTTTCATCCTGTACCTGATGCGTCTATTACTAAGTGGTTCTTTGCAGGAGGTTTGTATATTACAGACCCCATTTTTCCTCACTTATTATCCACCAATCTAACTCTTTTAATGCTGGTTGCAGATTCGCGTAATCTTCGTGTGGCCTCATATGGGGCATTATATTACAATATTTTAAACAAGGCGCGATGATTTAGCTGACCTTTTGGAACCGATAAAATTGTGAAATTCCGTGATCCAATCTCACTTTGCATTTCTTTTACATTTGCCTTTTGTGATTTTCGGTATTTTAACAATTATTATTTCAAATTCTGTGCTTTTTGATGTGAAAGTGATTTCTTGTACTCGTGAGGATTCCATAAAATACCTAAATACTATACACTTGTTTAAAGAACAAGGTTTGATTTGGCATAATTCTTATTCCACCCTAGCGCTGGCGCTTGCCCTTGGGCTGTGGTGGATCAAAGGAAAACCGTTCAAGTAAACTAATATTCAAATTCCCATATTCCTTAACAAACGCATTACCCATAGCGGCAAATACCTTCAATGCACTGGTTAGGAAACAAAGGGTTAGGCCAAAACCCGTTAATTGCATCAGACGTTCCCTGTATATTATTTTTAAAAATACTTTTGATTTATTGAATCGGTCACTAGGTAATCTTGCGATTGCGAAAAAACTCGGAAGTCCGATAAATATTTATAAATATTTATTACGTTAGGCGTTAGAAATATAGACGAGACGAAGCTTGAACCAAGTTGCACAACTTCCCAAAATTTCTACTTACAGTAATTGATCGATTATAAAATCGATTATTGTCATAATGGAGTCTCTTATATTTTCTGTTAAAATTGGAAACTTCAAAGACGTAATGACATAGAAAAAGATTAAAGAATGTTAAAAATAAATTGAATTTAGTTTTAGTATTATATACTTGGAGCGTTTAAATTATACCATCAACTTTTATTTTGTATTGATATGTTTCTTGTTAATTATCCACAAATAGTTACAGGGTCACAATTGCCGTTTCCCTTGTCCATATCAATTACCCGAAAATTTACCTTTTCTTGAATTTTGTCTTTGAAAATTAAGACTAGACCTCAATTGCATCTCACTTATGAAGTTTCTTTTTGCAAAAACGGAGGCTATTGTACCAAATATTGACAACTGTCAATTGTTAAAAGTGGTTTTACTATTTAAATTTTGAGATTCAACGCGATTTGCGCGAATGTGAACATTGGCAAAGTGATAAGTGCTCAACTGGCACGCTCGGAACGCCATAAACCAAGAACCATACCATACCATAAATTTTGCGAGGGTATATGTATATGTGTTATAAAAATAAGACAACATAAAATATTTGTGAATAATTATTTCTAGCATAACTAGGCAAGGCCCGAGTCTGCCATTCGCTCAGCTGAGCTTGCGCAGCAGCCGTTTTGTATACAGGTGCCTTGAGCAGCCAAAAAAAATAAATTTTTACGTCGAAACCAGCGTTTCGAAAGCCATATTAATACATCTTTGTGAAATGAGTAGTCGCAAATGGATGGGAATTTTATTCACATTAGCTCATATCTTTTGACTTTTGCCCACAGGTCAATTAAAATACTTGAACAGATCTTCTGTACACCACCAGCAGCAAAATATTTATTGATTTTGTTTTTACAAAAACTGGTGTTAAGATTTGAACCAATCAATTAAAGACTGAAAATGATTCTGCATCGTTTCATTTTCTTTAAAAAGAGCGGGTGTAACAGCCGCCAAACTACGTTCAATGGAGTTCAAAGAATTATTGTTATCATATAGAATAATTTCGTCATTCATTATATATATTAATTTCTGAAGACGAAAAACCAGGCATTGCTTTAATTACGGTACACATTTTGCACGTCGTCTGTATATCGTACAGTTCAAGTTTCGGTATTAAAATGGTGAAGAGAATTTAACACATCTATATGTTTAAGACTGACTTTGAAATAGATGACTGTCCGAGTACCAAAGATAATACAAAATTACTCTTCGGCTCAAGTTCACCCTATTTCTCATATATAAATCCCCATTAAAATTAGCGTTTACTTTAAAATATTTTTAAAATTATACATTTCTTGGCAAGGGTCTGATTGATGAGTAGGTTGGAATGCAACGCTACTAGTTGACAAGATGTCGAATTTGACTTTTTCTACAAGCTATTGTATAGTTTTTTATATAAGTTTAATATACTTTTCTTTAGATTTTGATCTCTTTCTTTTCTTTTTATCATTATCGTTAGCACTAGGTAATTTCTTGGATGTACTGGAGCACAGACACGTTACATAGAATGAATAAATGCATAGAATCGAGAAAATAATTGACGAATATTCCAAAGAATAGGAGGATTTGTATCTGTAGATTTAAAGTCTTTAAATGAGCTGCAAAAAAGCTTAACGTTACAATAACGTAAAGTAACAATATTTTTTTTACGTATATTTCAAATCTTCGTAAAACTCTAAATTATACAAATTCACAATATACCCATGATATTTATTTAAAGACTCAATTCAAAATTATGTGTACTAACTAATATATAAAGAATTCTTACCAATTTATTACAACTGAGCACCACCGAAGACAAGACGCCAATGAGCTAAAGTCGATCCCCAGGTGGCACAAGTCAACAACAGATGGAAGGGGGGATGTCACGTGACATCCGGAGTAGAATAGCCGGAAGTTAGAGTAAAACTGACGCGCCGCCGGAAGTCAAGATACCTTCTCAATCAGTAAGGCTTCAAATAACGGTTCAAAACTTACTAACTAAACTTCACGCTGTATCCCGCACATCACAGAGTAGGAAGAGGGCCCAAATTCCCTCTTCCTACTCTGTGATGTGCGGGAACCTAGTGTTAAAACACTATATTCCACTTCCGTTTCCCACTTTCCAATTTGAGGCTGAAATTTGATTTTGCTTTGTCACTCAACAAGTGGCAAAGAATGACAATATTAAATATTGAAATTGAATATCTCATTTCCTCGAGTGCGGATCGAACCCATAACCTATCGTTAACAGTCACACGCTTGTGTCACAACATGCCACAAAAAAACGTAACAAAAAGATTATTTTATTATATGGTTCGCTGCCTTTTTCGGCTTATTTAAATATTTACGGGAAAAATGTTAACGCATGTTTATGAAACGTGTTTTCATGTTCTGGCGGATTTACCGCATTTTGTATATTTTCCGTGAAAATGGTGATCCGTTTATTTTCATGAATTATACTTTTGAAATTGACTTACATTGTTTTTGTGAAAACAAACGTAACTTCTGTCATGAGTATTTATGAATTTAAATACATTTTTTAAAATTTACATATCTTTCGAACGACTACTTTAACTTTAAAATATTTGTGACGTATGTACTCGTATATACGTTAAAAATTTTCTGCGTCAACTAAGCCTGAAGTTAAACATTTTTATAACAGAAACAGAATGTCTCAATCCTAAGCTCCCAAGTTCAAAAAAATATTTAGTGTGTGATTGTTAGTAAATAAATAAATAAAAATTAAGAACAACTGATAAGTAAAAATTACCGCACAAATAATAACTTTGAAGCAGCACTGTCATTACAATTTGAAGTTTCTTCATTTATAAAGTTTTTATTTTTTGGATGAAAATCTTTGGTAGATTTACATTAATCTACCAAAGATTTTCATCAAAAAAATAAAAACTTTATAAATGAAGAATAAGTACATACTTATTTAAGAAAAGATCGATATAATATTTATTATTTTACAACATTATTTAATGAATTATGTCGTAAAATAACAGCAAATTCAAAATTCAAATTCAAATATTTTTATTCAAAATAAGAAGTTACAAGCTTCGTTTTTTGAACGTCAAACAATTTACCACCAGTTCACTAAAATTACTGCCTCAGACCTGACAAGAACCGGCGAAAGAAACTCAGCGGGACATGTCTTTTTTTTTTTTTTAATCAACTTTTACATCATATTATCAATTGTGACAATGATACATTTGAAATAGCCTGGAGCGAGCATTTTATTCCCAAGGCGTGTTATCATTTATGAAATCGTTAATTTGGTAATAACCTTTAACACACAAACGTCTTTTCACAACCTTTTTAAATTGTGAAATAGAAAATTCTTGGACGTTTTCTGGGATCCTATTGTAAAAGCGTACACCCTGACCCATAAAAGAATTACGGACTCGATTCAATCGAGCAAACGTGAAACATGGTTGGCCTCAGAAAATCTACGCAACAAACTCAATTTCAAACAACATTTCCGCAATACGACATGGGACCTTTAGAAACCGCGTGTATCTCCACTTTAAAGCCTACCTGTAGCTACCCTGGTGTTACACACCCCGTTCGCGACGGTCATTACTCACCATCAATAAACCAGTACGCTCGTTTGTCTTGTGTTTTCCATAAAAAATAAATAAAAAATAGAGAATTTATTGAATTGAATCTTTACATATGCACATTGGACATAGATATTAAATAGGTATGCTTATCCACGTAGTCACGGCGTTAGGTTCCGTCCGAAAAGTAGCCACATTATGACATACGTATTATGTTGTATATTTATGTATATGTATGTATATTTTTACATTCTCATAAGTAAATAACAGCTTATAATTTAATTTTGTTAGCTTTTTTGTTGAATCAAGTAAAGATGTAGATCAATGTATTTATTTATCTTAGTGAACAAAATGGGAAAGATAGAAAAGAATAAATAACTTGTACGTTATCATTTTTAATAAATATTTACTGAGAGAGCTTCATTACCCCTATTGTAAGTTGTTCATTGAGCTACGAAAAAGCTACGAGCAAGCTACTAGAGTGTGATGTCGCTACAATAGATTAACTACTTAAATAATTTGTAACAAATGCGCGTAAATTTATACGTAGCTATGAATAGTGGATGGCCTGATAATTGTGTACTTATTAAGTACCTACGAGGTTTCGGGAGAGGGTTCAGAAATGTACAGACCCCGAGTGCTCTATATCATATTATAATACATAGTCAAACAATCAATAGTATCAGAGGTGACACCTTTGATTTAGACGTTTGATAATTACATTATAAAAACAATATCTGTATATTAATGCAACAATTGCAACAATTTGAGTTAAAAAATATATTTTATATAATCGTTTTTATCGATAGACTAAGTAAGGCCAACAATAACCTAGATTGCAGTAGCCGGGCGCGTTAGGATGCATCATGGAAATGAGGCCACTTTGAATGATGGCGGTCGGTGTTTGCTCACTTTTTACTAACTTTACGTACTTGCTTTGTCAGTATAAACCAATTCTGTTTTTTGTATTAAAGTTGCTATAAAACGAAACATTAACAATAATCTTTGCCTTCTTTGTATTTGCTTTGAATACCAACAATATTTATTACAGTAATTTTTTAAGAAAAAATATTTGTATTTTTTAATTTTAATTCAAATATCTTATATTAATTGTTTGTTACTTTAAATTTCAATATTATAGTCAGTTTCGTTTCAACTCAACAAAAATAAAAATAAATTGCTCAGCTACACGTTGTATCTCGCATATGGCAGGGTTAGCAGAGGGAACTTGGGGGCCTAGTGCTAAGACACTGTGTTCCCCTTCTGTTCCTCACTTTCTGCCGAATTTGAAGCTTTGCGGGTCGCCACTCAGGCGGAACTCAACGCCACGCTAAAATTAAAATGAAATATTTCATTTGAAAATATCAAATATTTAATTTCCTCGAAGAAAGTATCGAACAAAAAACCTGTCGTTTACAGTCACACGCTTATGCAACTGAGCTTCCTCGATAGGCCTCATAAAAATGTATTCAGATTGTATTTATCGATACTCATGAAAAGTTTTATTTCTAAGAGATCTGTAAGATATATTTTAATTGTATTTTAAACAGCAGTAATTGAAAAACGCAACACACGTAAAGCGGTGCTAGTGAATTCGATATCCAGTTATGGCAATATCTGATGATATTTGGTTTTTGTTACCTAACTAATAAATAATGAATCACAGTTCTTCGTGTTTCAAGTTTCTCTATCACTAACAAAAGATTCCACCTTTAAAATTATTCTATATTTTAAATGTTTTACAAAAAAATGTTATACATCGTAAGAAAAATCGACTAGAAAGTTAGTTACGATCTAAAACATATTGTAATTTATATGTTGTAATAAGCCGCGACTTTCAAGAAAGCTAATATTGAGCGCTGTAATTAATAACTCAAACGAAACGAGTGAACTCAATTATTAATTTCATAATTCTATTTGTAGGTAAAAGACTAAGTTGTATAACCGTTGAATCCGAGTTTGGGAACTTTTAATACAAAACTAATTTGCCTGAGTGGTAAAGTTCAAATGACTCTCACTCACTATCTTCAAGTAAACATGACACCTACATTAATTACATAGTCTCATTCTACCAATTAAACCCGCTCCGCGTTGTAATGATGTAAGAGATTGTGCTACATGTTCGTATGACATTGTCTAGTACGATCATCGTTATTACGATCTCTATCGTAATAATTTCAAAGATAAGGCAAATACAATTATTTGTTGCAAAGTGCGTTGTGTAGACTTGTCTTATACCTGTATCAGGTACCTACATATTTTTTAACTTAGCAATTTATATTGCACTGGCACCATGGTTAGATATTCATTTTAAATAAATGTTGAAACAACAATACTTGCTACTTGTCGGACTGTTTTGATACTATAACAGATTAAATTTTTAGATTGAATTAGTCTATTTTAATTATGAAAGTCGAAGTTAAAAACAAACTTAGTAAATCATAACAAAAGAATTGAAAATTGAAAAAAATATATTATAAAAAGTCCGACTGCAAAAAGTTAAGATAAGAAGACCAAGTGGCCAAATAGTTCAACAGCCAGCACTTATTATTTAAGCAGTTATAAATTTAAATAAATTGAATTCAACCAGGATGCCTCGTTATATTTAAATAGGTCCCGACTGTTTATCTGCCAGGCGAGGTTTTATGTTTTTTTTATAATTGTATAGTTTATTTTTAATGTACACAGACATACGAAGAAATATCTGATATATATCACAATTGTCACAAATTTTGTCATTCAGCGACAAACCAAGCTTATCATAATAACAATATGTTTACCGAGTCCGACTCCGACTGACCTCTGTACAAATTTGTTTTACTCATTTATTAATATTTGCTCGCATACAATTTTGTTAAAATTTAATATTTTTAACACAAAATTACGCATATTTGTTTTTTCTTATTCAAAAAAATAATATATTAGTCTGTCCGTGTAATATCTATAATAACTAACCACGTATAAAAAAACATTTAATACGTAAATTTAAGCAATAGTTATAAAATAAGCATTATTTAGTTGTTTTTTTTTAGTTTCTCGCTATATCCCGCACATAACAAGGGCAACAAGCAAGTATCACTTCTATCTCATTATTACCTTTCCACAAAATTCTTGAGGCACGTGTTAAATGGCAAATCTAAATATCGCGCTTTGCCTTATTACCAGAAGGAGAAATTAAAAAAAAATTCTGAGGCGTTCTAATATAATCAGTCGTAAACAACGGGTTATCTTAACCCCAACTCCTGTGGTACGAGTATAAGAGAGATCACTCTACGGTTTTTATATATAGGCTTAATTTCTAATTTCTTAAATAAGCAAAAATTAACAAACGAAATGATACGATTACAGTCCTTTTGCTGTTTAACAAAGAGGAAAAAGTGTCTCATAATATTCAAAATAATATGTAATGATTATAATATGTTTAGGTATTTTTTATTGTTTTTTTTTATATTATAACTTTATTTATTATAAAATTGTTGGTAACACTAATGTAGTTCTTTTTATCACATATTGGCAATGGATTTTTTAACACTTACAGATGAAAGATAATTACAAAAAAATATACCAACGTATTTTAATGCTGTTCGTGTCTTGTAGAGTGACTCATCTCTCAACAAATAAAAAAGCTGAAGTTTCAATACGTTAAGACCATTAAGGTTAAGTTCGTAAAACACACTTAGACGCAGTTTGTGTAAATATTGAAGGCACTTTCACATACAGAGTGTTTCTCTAAGAATAACGGAGCTTTGTCAAATTGTATTTATTACCAGTTTAAGTGACTTCCGTTCAATATGCTAATGCTTGACATAAAATAATAATCGTTTGTTAGCATTATAGCGTGTGTTATATTGTATCTGTATTATATGTCTATAACTACATGTATATTATATTAACTGTAAATGTTTTACTTTTAATTTGCTTACTTACTCAACTTTACCCTGTGTCCCTTAAACTTACACCATAGATTTTATAATTTAGTATAAATTTAAGGTGAAATTTATACTAAATTATAAAATATATGGCTAATGGTTATGGTTAAAATATTTTTTTATTTTACACCTCCACGTGATTTTTAATTAAAAGTGTAACACAGACAGTTTTAATTAAAAACTGTCCAACCGAAATTGTGAATTAAAGAAACAGCACAATACTCGTTTATTGTGGCTTTTATCGGATCCTAATAAAAGCTATCAAAATCCTCAGTAATAGTTATTGTACGTAATGTTAATTTTTTAATTCGTAATGTTAATACTTTATACGTACAAAATTTCAGAGAAATTTACCGCCGTATATTGTTTGTAGTACGAGTGTATTGGAAAAAGAACAATATTTTCTGTATAAATGAAATCTGTGTACTGTCAATCGTTAGTGAATTTGCAACCGCAATTGTATTAATTTTCGTACTAAAATTCTTTTCTCTCGCAGCTGTGCCGGTCAAGAACCCTACAATTAATGTGCTACATACGAGTTAAAGCAAGATATTAGCAGTAAACCAATGTTCAAAAGTTCAAAGTATTTTGTAAATAAAAATACTAAAAATTTTGGATGTTTTGAATGTCACATTTAGTCACTTAACACAAAAATTGTGACAGCAGATATTCTGGATCTATAGAGGATCTAGTTGATTTTACAGTATCTCTCGGTATCACCATTGACTCTTAAATTATAGTACGTACGTCATATTAATGGATTGGTGAAAAGACTTAGCTCAGTAGCTTTCGCGGTCAAAGGATCAAAATATTAATCGACGTGGGAACGGCTCGCCTCGTTTACTTTAGCTAATTGAATAGTATTATGTCCTACATATTACTTTGGAGTAATGGTATTGAGTCAATTTTAAAGAAGCGAGGTATTCGTGCAATTTATAAATTAGGCCCTAAAGGGTCCTTATTAATATATTGACCATTGCATCTCAACATAGTTTTGAAAATATGATGTATTTAAAAATATATGGATTAATTCCAGGAAGAAGAAAAGGACGATGGACATTGCAACGATATTTATGTGATAATATTATATTTGAAATACTTTATTTAAGTATAAACCAGAAAACTTTTCCAATATTTATTTTTTCAGGTTGCATATATCAAAAGCAAAAAAAAGAGCAAATAAAAAGGGTATATCCACGATAAAATTTCGAAACATATGCGTACACTTAATTGTCTACGACTTAACTTAACTTAACTTCACGCTATATCCCTAGCGGGGTAGGCAGAGAGAACGGAGCGCCAAACGCTACGGTCTCGGCATACCTCTTTCGCCTCGTCCACTGTCATCAACCTCTTCATACATGCCCTCCGGGGGGTCCTCATGCTTTTTACGTGACCTTCCTCCAGTATCGTCGATACTGTGTTTTCGAAGGTCAACCGAGGTCTCCCCCTCCCTCTCTTACCACTCACTTTTCCTTCATAAATCTTTTTTACCATTCTTTCTTCACTCATTCGCTCGACGTGCCCAAACCACCTGAGCACGTTCTTCTTCATTCTCTGACATCCACGCTAGTACCTGCCATTCTGTGTATTTCTTCATTGGATATGCGATTAGATAAACTGACTCCGCATATCCGACGAAGAGATCGCATCTCTACAGCAATCATCTTTCTTACATTCTTCTTCTGTAATACCCACGTTTCGCTGCCGTATAACAGTGTCGATACCAACACTGCATTGTGTACGGCCAAACGCGCAGCTATGCTGACGTTTCGCCGTCTCAACAATGCAGCTAAGGCACCGTTAATTCTGTTACCGGCAGCAATACGCCTTTCCACATCCATTTCGTATCTACCATCACTTGTTCTAATATCTTATCATTTACACTGACCTTGCAAACTGTTCTTTCTTCTTTTCTTTCAAATACCAGAACCTTCGTCTTATTCGCATTCAGGCTTAGACCATTATTCGCGCATCCTTCTTTCAGAGTGGTAACCAATGCCTGCTACTCGCTTTCTGATGATGCAATAAGCACTGCATCATCTGCGTAAAGCAGGCAATTTATATTCGAGGTACCTACTTTCACTCCTATGTCACTTTGTCTCACTCCATAAAGACAGCTGTCCAAATACAAATTGAACAACCAAGCTGACATGGCGCAACCTTGTTTAACACCCGATTGGATGTCAAACCAAGGCGACATGCCAGCTCCCACTTGCACGCAGGCTGAGTGATCTCTGTAAAGAGACTTTACAGCTTGCAGCAAGGGTCCGCTCACATTGTACCGGGGCAGTATCTCCCATTATCTCTTTCTTAAAACCCTGTCAAACGCCTTTTCCAAGTCAACACAGAAAACTTTTTGGTTTACTGCCAAAATATTTTCCGTAATCATGCATCTTCCAGGTCTAAAGCCTCCCTGGGCCTCCCACAACAGCCTTTCAGATCTATCTTGCATTCTTCTCGCTAATATTTTAGCATACACTTTACTACCTAAGCTAATCAAACTGATAGCCCTATAGCTTGCGCAATCTATAATCTATCTGTGAACCTTTGCCTTTATACAAAGGCACGATGACTGCACCTCGCCAATCGTCTGGGACCTCCTCCGTTTCCAGCATAATAATAATTCCAGCATTTCCAGCATAAATTACACAAAAACCAGAATAGGTTCGAGACACGTGGTCCACCATATTTGATAATCTCGGCAGTAACTCCATCTGCTCCCGCTGCCTTACCACATTTCAAACTTCGTATGGCACTCTCAACTTCTTTTATACTGATTTCGCCATCCGCTACATCAAGATTCAGCGTTTCGCTGTTACTTGAGGCAGAGGCATCATCACATTCATACATCTCCTTGTAAAATTCCGCCCATCGCTGCAAAACCTGTGGTTGTTCAGTTAAAAGTTCACCGTCTTTCGAAAGCACCCCTTTCATTCTACAGGTTAGCGAGCAACTCCGGGAACCACTCACTTCTCGCCAGAAAAGCTTTGTGTTTTCCCGAAAGTTGTTCGTTAACCTTTCATTCCTTTCTTTCTCAGAGTTTTCACGCTTCATCTTTATCAGTACTTTCGTTTGGTGTTTTTGCAGCTTATACTCTTTCTTTCTTATCTCTCTCATGCTTTTATCCTTACCCGAGGCTTTATAATCCTGCCATGCTTTCCTCTTTTTTCCTACTGCATCTTTCACTTCATCATCCCACCATTCATCTCGCTTTTTGTTAAAGCCTCTTTTCCCTTTACCACATACCTCTGCCGCTATTTCCATCATACAATTCCTTAGGTTCTGCCAGCATATTTCGATATTTTCACCTCCAGATTCGCAGCTGTCTAACTTTTTGGAAACTCTTTCTTGATATTCCTCTCTGACCGGTGGATCTTGAAGCTTCCAGCTTCTTATGCGATGATTCGGTGCCAAGCTTGGACAACCGGTGCGGCTGCGCCAACCTGCGAACAGACCCCTTATCCTAGCTACGACTAGATAATGGTCTGTTCCCAATTCAGCACCCCTAAACACTCGCGTGTCCATAACTTGGCTACGAATACGCTGATCCACTAGGAATAGATCAATCATACTTTTCTCTTCCGTTCGCTCCCACGTATACATGTGAATTTGTTTGTGGTCAAACATCGTGTTTGCCACAAACAAATTCTGTTCCTTGCAAATTTCCAATTTAAGCTTTCCAGCCTCATTCATTCTCTTATCACCGTACTTCCCTAGCACTCCTTCGTAACCGCTACGCGCAGTTCCGACCCATCCATTCAAATCACCACATATTATTAGTTTTTCATTCTCTTTAACACTACCTAGAACGTCCCTCACACTCTCCCAAAACTATTCGAGTTCGCATAATGGAGCTGAGGATACCGGCGCATACGCCGCTGACAAGAAAACTCTTGTTATCCCCAGCTTGAAGCGCACCCAAAGCAGCCTCGAGTTGATCGCCTTGTACTCTATCATTGCACTAACCAACCGAGAAGACAATAACACCCCTACACCTCGACTCCCCCGCTCGCTCTCTGGTACGCCGGCCTAGAGAGCGATCCGGTTGCCAGGTATATCGGCCGTGTCACTGCCTTTTCGCTTGGTCTCAGTCACACAAATAACATCCAGATCTCTGTCTTCCATCACATCTAATAATTCATTCATCTTTTCTTCCATCCCTCCTCTTACATTCGACGTAGCTATTTGTAGCTTCGTCCTCCACTTCCCGCTGCTCCGGACATGGCGTGCTGGGTGGCGGTCCCCAACGCCGCATTCGTCTCTACTTATCACACCAACGGGGACGCACTGGTGCGCGTCGCCTTGGGGGGACGCCCTATCAGTGCGCGCTCGTGTGGTGCACATTGTGGTTGATGGAACGTTGCAGCCCTCTAGAGGGCTGGCAGGGGTCGCTACGGGCAAGCCTTCCATCGTAAACCCCCATTATCTACGACACTTTTACAAACACAAAATAAAAAACAGCCAATATGATCACGACTCAAATAAATAAAATTCTAAATAAAAACTACAACATTATAATATAAAACAAGACAAACGAGTGGAAAAATATTAGCAGTTCATAAATACGTAGTTTCATTTCGTAACTACTTGGAAAATACCTGCTAGTAACAAACTGCCCTCATTAGAGTACCCAGTGGTAAACATTTTATTTTTATATGAGCATGACTTGTATGTGACCTTCTTATGACATCTCTCATTAAAAAACAGGGATATGGAAAAGCTTGCATATTCAAAATGAATATGTTTTCTAAAAATAAAGTAAGAATAATTTAAATTTTTCTTACATCTTACTTTTGCTAGCTTTATGAATGTATCTAATTGTAGCTTGTTTTTGTATTAACCTAGATATGTATGTTCCACTTTTCATACCTTGTCATCAGATTCACGCTATATGCTAGGGTAATCAGAGGGAACATGAGAACCCAGGGCTAACCCGCTTTGTTCCATCCCGCACTTTCTGGCGAATTGCGTGTTGTGTGGTGGAACTTAACGACGTGATTTACTTCGTAATTAGAGCGAAGTCATTTAAATAATAAATATTTATTAAAATATTAAATTTTAATATTAAATATTTAATTAAATTTCATGAGTGGGGATCGAACCCACAACCGGTCGCGTATACAGTCACAAGCTTGTGTCCATGAGCCACAATAGCTCTCCTTTAATATCTTGAAGGCTAAAAGCTAACGCTCATATTTTGCTGCCATAACATTTTTAACAATTGTGTGCCCTCTTCCTTCCTAATGGATAGAAATCTAATCTAATTAGATTACGAGTAAGTATTATTAATTATTGTGATTACGTCTTATCGTCGATTGTATCGGCTAATTGAAGAGTTGCAAAAAACTTAATATACATATATGACAATGAAATGTCATATTAATTCTGTATATTAAGTTTTTTTCCTTTAAAGCAGAGGGAATTTGAAATGTTATTGTTAGGACAATCAGTTTCTATTAACACATTTTCGTTCTCCACTTTTTGCTAAACTCTCGAGACATTTTTTGTTGAGTGGCAGGATTCAACTCTCACTTTGCCTCGTTTGCAGATTGCAGGTTGATAGTAAACAAAGTTTTTGTTGATTTGTTAAAAATATGAACATTTAACCTACAAGAACTTTTACAGTAAATTCTATTAAAATTCTACAAAAATAAAAGATAATAATAAGAGAGAAAAGACATTAAACTGCTATAAACTTTTCGTTTAGTAGGTACTTGAGTTAGATGAATATTCACACAATATTTTCCTGACAACGGCATGTTAGAGTCTCTGTCATGAACACTTCTTTATTTTTAAAAAAGTTAAAACCAATACAATATTTGTATTCATAAACATATCCCATGCACATGAGGTTGTAACACAAATAATATCAAAACATGAATTTAACAAGAGAGTAACTCATTGACTTAGATATACTTCACTAAAAAATGAGTATCTTAAGAAATTTCAATGAAAATTAATTTATCTTTCAATTAATAATTTAAAATCATTCGTCGGCAATCTTTACTATAACGTAGTAAAAAGGTAAACCTTCAAGAATTCGGTGACAAGTAGGAAACGGAAGTGTCTTAATGAGACACTCCGATCTTAACGTTAGGTTTTCAAGTTTACTCTGCCAACTTTGCTATGTGCAGGTATATCCCGCTCCCGCTAAAAAAATAATCATCCAACTTTATACTGTATCTCGTATATGACAGGGTAGACTTAGGGAGCTTTTTTATTTTTGAACTACGTATTCTGTACACATGCGTGGCCGTATTATTTATGACGAGGGCGTTTCTAGTTTTATCTGCTAGCTTTTACCGGCTTTCATGTTCCAACTTAGAAGTCGGGAAATTTTTAAATAAAATTTTACAAAGACCATTAAAATACTTACTATATTTTACAAAGTACTGTCCCATTAAGTACTAAATTGTATATTAAAGTATCCACTATTATTTACTTCTTTTATTACTACATTTGAGTATACAATGTTGAGTATTAACGGTGATGCCATTGAAGACAATATTTTCATGGAGTACCGGAAAAATGAAGCTTAAGTGCAAACTCGAAATATAAAGTAATTAAAACCACATAATAACATCGAAAACCTTTATAGCACTATACATACTTCTATTTTAATTATTGTTATTGAAAGTTGCCCAATTAAAATAAATATCTCTTTAATTGGCCCTCTTTTTACAATAGTAAATATACTCGTACGTGTGTGTACTAATTAATATAGTTTTTATTTATCATAAGTATATTTCGTAAATAAAATATGGTAAGTGGTGATGTGGTTGAAACAATTTTTCAAAATATAAAAATGAACGATATTTTGTCGTATCTTGATAGAACGTTGCTGTTGAAATAAATTGAATACTATGCTACTCCGAGTATAATTATGAACTTGAATGGAAAAGGAAATAACGTGATTGAAGATAGTCCATTTTATCAGTAAAAAGTTAAAAATATAGTCATTAAATAACAAACTAAGGCAAAATAGTTATAGTTATATTACGGGTCACATGATAGGTGAGTCTGAATGCGAATAAGACGAAGATTCTGATATTTGAAATAAATAAAGAAAAGATAGAATGCAAGATCAGTGTAAATGATAACATATTAGAACAAGTGAATGAGGTAGTATATCTGGGAAGTACGTTTAGCACAGATTAAAGGTACGAAATGGACATGGAAAGGCGTATTGCTGCCGGTAGCAGGGTTAACGGTGCATTAACTGCATTGTTGAGAGGGCAAATGTGGGAATTACGGAAGAAGATTGTAAGAAAGATGAATACTGTATAGATGCAATCTCTTCGTAGGATATGCGAAGTTCAACTGGTCACATACCCAATGAAGAGATACACAAAATGGTAGATATTAGCGTGGATGTCACAGTGAGAATGAAGAAGAACGTGCTCAGGTGGTTTGGCACATCGAGAGAATGAGTGAAGAAGGAATGGTAAAAAAGATTTTTGAAGGAAAGGTGAGTGGTAAGAGAGGTTAGACCTCGGTTGACTTTCAAAAACACAGTATCTACGATACTGGGGGAAGGTCACGTAAAAAACATGAAGATGAGCCGAAAGAGATATGCCGGGACCGTAGCTTTTGGCGCTCCGTTCTTTCTGCCGATTTCGCTAGGAATATAGCGTGAAGCTAAGTGAAAAAAGTGAAGTGATAGTTGAGTGCTCATATCTTCATTTATGTATAATTTAATACTTGCCTGTAGATATTGCCTGCATCTTCGATTAATATAACGATAGTTTCATATATCTCCATTCAAGTTGAAAATCAAGAAATCCTCATTTAGCTCTGCCTCTCTCCAAGGAACCGTCTTGTCAAACACATGATCTATTCACATGCAGTAAGTACCTTGCTATAACGTCTCGAACAGAGTTTATAAACATCTTTAAAAGGTATTTTCTGGAAATTTTAAAACTGATGCCCATCAAATGTGTAATAATATAAATAAAAGTTAATGTAATAATTAAATATTTAATAACGTTGGTATTTCAGTGTTTTAACAACGTTTTAAATAATACGATAAATGTGAATAAAAATAATTGATTGATTTGATTTACTAGAGGTTTTAATGGACTTGCATATATGTATTAAACATTTCACTGCATAATTATTGGTGATGACCGGCTTAATTACAGTATGATGATACAGAAAAACTATTTTATAGTGGAGTGCTATATGAATATGTACTACTAATATTAACTTTAATCCGACCATCCATTACATTTAAATAGTATTTTAATAGTTTCTATTATTTGTTTTGGTTTTTATTCATCATCTTTGTGCCAGTGCCTTAACTCAAAATGATTTCTAAGAAAAGAGATAATTTGTATTTTGTATCGGAATTCAACGCCACTTTCGAAATTAAAATAATTAATAGGGCAAATTCGATAGCCTTCCTAGTAGTCTTACTAATGATAAAACAATTTATTAAGCACAGTGGACAAGGTAACGTAATTTGTAGGTTGGTACTAATATAAAGCAAAGCTTGTTCGAGAAATATAAAATATGTGTATCTAAACGAGGTCACAGAAACAATAAGATAAAAATGCAGCAAAATGCATTCTACGCTGTCCGCTGCCGTTAATAGCTAACGAGGCTCGGCCGTTATGTTCTACTGAAACTCTACCTTTAAATTAGGTATCGTTTTATAAAATGCAATGTCGTTACGGGATCTAAGTTTGCTTATAAAATATAATTCAGTAGCTTTACTCGGTAGTTAATATATTTTTATAGAACTTTCTTCAATTGTATCATAAATGTATATGTGTATATAAACTTGTTTAAAGTCTGAGTCTAAATGCTTTCAATGAAATTGTTATCAAATTGAAACATCAATTGATAACCAATTTATTGAAATTCACATTTCTTTATGATGGGCCTAAGAAGAAGCTAGGATTACACTAAATATAAGTTAAATATAACAACATACATTTATTAATAATTGTTAAATGCTTTTTTACTCTCTAAAGGGAATAAATATATTCATTTATCTTATTAAATTATAAAACCGCATTTGATAATACGTAATTGATAATCGAAGTATTCGTAAACCAGAATTTCGAAAAAATTACTATATACTGAAATCTATCAATAACGCAATGTCTTCAGATTAATCACTTTCACAAAAAAAAAAACAGTAAATAAAGGCAAGTCTTTTACATTAGTAAAGATCGTAAAGCGAAATGGTCAAAGGAACTCTTGAGAATTAATACTTGTACAAGACAAGAAAAAATAATTACAAATTTACCGGGAGTGAAAAGTCAAAATAAAGACCAGAAAACTGGTTTATCTATTTTGAAGTATTTATTTCCAACATGAAACTATAATCGTTTGTGGAACATGCGTTTGTATGATAGATATGGCTTTCTACACCACGGCCACCAACGGTGAACACCTAAATGTTGTCTATAAAGAAAGAACTGCATATGAGATGAAAGCAGTTTTTTGGCTTTTATTTTTAGCAGGATTTCATCGTTCTGGGAGAAAAAACCTCAATGAACTTTGGGCTTCAGATGGTACTGTAACCTAAATATTTCGATGCATGATGTCTGAAAATCGATTCTAGAGGAGACAGAACAAAGACGGATCATTTGAAATTTTGTCCAGCTTTGCCAAAATGCATATACACCATCCGAATACTTAACACGTAATGCTCTTCGAGGGACATGTAGTTTCCCGCGAAAATATGGCAAAATATATGCTTTCGTTTCAGCAGTCCGTTTGCGTTGAGCAATAAGACATTTTACTTAGTCAATCGTGTGGTAAACTGCGTTTCCAGCTCATCAAGAAATATTTCTATGGACTATTTCTTTACCAGTAATGAACATGAATTTCAAACAATGCTATTATTATATAAGAATTTATCAGTTCAGGTTAGTTACAAAAGCATCGAAACTAAAGTGATATGTAAAACATATTATTCCATCTTTTACCACTCAGAAAAATCAAATTATACTAAATTTAAATTTAAAAAGCGTATAAAAATTTTTTGAACGAAGCAGGATTTGAACCCGCGCCTCTGGAATACCGTTCCAGCGCTCTGACCAACTAAGCCATTCGTTCTCACCGAGCTCCGTCGAAATTCTTATACGCTTGTTACAACTTATTTATGTTGTTAGCATCTCTGTAGGGAGATTTTTACAAATTTCCGCTACCCAAAGACAACTCGTAAGAATTATCGTTTGGCAAGAGAGAATACTATTTATTTTAATATTTTTACTATGTTTTAAAGTGTTATTCCACACTTAGGACAGAAAATACTAAATTTAAATTTAAAAAGCGTATAAAAATTTTGAACGAAGCAGGATTTGAACCCGCGCCTCTGGAATACCGTTCCAGCGCTCTGACCAACTAAGCCATTCGTTCTCACCGAGCTCCGTCGAAATTCTTATACGCTTGTTACAACTTATTTATGTTGTTAGCATCTCTGTAGGGAGATTTTTACAAATTTCCGCTACCCAAAGACAACTCGTAAGAATTATCGTTTGGCAAGAGAGAATACTATTTACTTTAATATTTTTACTATGTTTTGAAGTGTTATTCCACACTTAGGACAGAAAATACTAAACTTAAATTTAAAAAGCGTATAAAAATTTTGAACGAAGCAGGATTTGAACCCGCGCCTCTGGAATACCGTTCCAGCGCTCTGACCAACTAAGCCATTCGTTCTCACCGAGCTCCGTCGAAATTCTTATACGCTTGTTACAACTTATTTATGTTGTTAGCATTTGGAACGGTATTCCAGAGGCGCGGGTTCAAATCCTGCTTCGTTCAAAATTTTTATACGCTTTTTAAATTTAAATTTAGTATTTTCTGTCCTAAGTGTGGAATAACACTTTAAAACATAGTAAAAAAATCAATTTATATTTTTTTTTGAAGTCTCTAATTGCCCCATATTTTAACAAAAGAATTAAAGAACAGTCAGTAAGACTGTTGTGTAAGGCAATCTGAATTTATTAATCTAGATTAAAATCCTTTCAGCCTTTAAGTGTACGTTGCTGCGTTATCTTAACGAGCAAGAATGTTGTATTGGTCAAGCATTGCATCTCTTTATATCTTTGAAATCATATATTATTTAAATAAGTAAGTCACATAACTATTTTGTGTCAATAAATATTATGAGTTTTTACGGTTATAACATAGATTAATGTCCACTAATGCTCACTTTCCGCCAAATTTGAAGCATTGCGTGTTGAGTGGCGGAACTCAACGCCGCGCTTTGCTTTATTACCAAAGCGAAGAAATGAAACATTAAATATTTAAATTAAATATATTAAATGTTTCATTTCCTCGACTGAAAATCGAACCAAGAACCTATCAGTTACAGTCACACGCTTGTGCCGCTGCGCCACGACAGGTCTCCATTTATTTATTAATGAATGGAATTAAATTACACATGTTACTTATGTAATTTTTCACTTGGAGTTAAAAAAGTTTATCAAAGGGATATTCACGAGTTAGACTCACGTTTCACTGGTTTCTTGAATATTTTTTGTAAAGATGGAAGTTATCATACCTATTTTGACCGGAAACGTTTATAGATGGACAAAGCCCGCGATTTGTCAATTAGAGGAAAAGTAGGGAATATATTACCATATGATCACTAGCTCTAAAAATTAAAAATATCAGCAATCTATACTGAAATATTGGTTTAATGCAGTAGAAATATAAAACACAAATCAAGGAAAAATATGATAAAAAAGAAGCTGAATATTATTATATAGTATTTATATATAGTTTACAATGGAATTACAGGTAAATAATTCTTTAGCTTTCCTTGATGTTTTAGTAATAAAGAATTCTAATGGCACAATAGGCCACCCAGTATAGGAAATCCACACACACCAATAGATATCTCAATGGTGAATCTCATCACCACCCTACACAGTTATCTATCGTTGGCAAATCTTTGTTTCAGAGAGCCCACCACCTCTGCGATGCTGAACACCTAGAGGATGAGCTTCGACAAGTGAAGACCGCCCTTCACCAGAACAAGCTGCCATATCCCCGCCAGCGTTGTCAGAAGACCAACAAGCCACCCACAGTTGAGAGGCAACCGGCACTTTAACCATATGTGAAGGGTGTTAAAGATAGGATCGGCAACATTTTAAGAAGAGCTTCTATTAAAACTATATTCAAGCCTAACAAGAAAGTGATCCAATTCTTAAGACCAGTGAGGAATAATATTCCTTTGCAGTGTGCAGGTGTATACAAACTTGATTGTGACTGTGGCTTATCATATATAGGTCAAACAAAGAGAAGCATCGGTGTTAGGGTGAAGGAACACATCTCCGATGTCAAGAATGGGCATGTATCGAAGTCAGCTGTGTGTGAGCATACATCCAACAAATCCAACCACTACATCAGGTTTGATAAACCCCACATACTCGCTAGGGAGAATAGATATATCCCTAGAATGATCCGAAAGGCTATTGAAATACAAAAACATCCTATTTCAATAGATGATTGGAAACTTTTTACCACCTGGGACCCACTCAATTTGAAGTCTCAAGTACACCACACTAGATGACCAGATAGAGTTAGCTCATTATGCAAGAATCCAGGGCAGTACGCGAGGCAATTAAGGAATCGTTGGCGGTAGTTTGATATAATAATTATATCAACTGACAGACATGCACAAATGCCACCTCAGTCTACCCGTAACCACGGACTTTTGTAAAGTGTTCGAAACGTCAGGTTTCCAAAAACATGTATAAAAATCAATATACACGATTAATCCGGTTAAAAGTGTTTCATTTAAAAGATGTTATGTTGTTTTTTTTTTTTCATGTTACTTTTGTATAATGTATATTTTATTTCCTTATGCAGAAAATTTCGTAATCTTCATAGGGTTTAAGAACACTCAGATATTGTTTCCTGAATTGTTCTACTTTATTTGTACATGTTGACCCGACCAACTCCAAAACAAGCATCAAATTTACATTCAAATACTATTCCGTTGCAAAACCTACCTCACATATATTTTTAAAAGAATTTATTTATAAACTTTTTTTTTTAAATTATCATATTATATTATATTATATTACATATGTATGTTTATTTTAGTATAATTATATAACTACATTATATAATTTCTAATTTACACTGTTTATTTCTTTTTTCGAAAACATCCGGGAGATGCTCGAAAGCGGTAAGTGTAGTTGTAAATCCCAATTTCCCGATTCAAGGGGGTCAAAGTATCTAATCTTCTTCTTTTTTCAGAGAAAATTCTAAAAAAATCAGTATAGCCATTCAAAATTATTTATTTACTCACTCACTCACTCAGCTTCACGCTGTTTTCCGCACTTGGCAGGGTAGACAGAGGGAACTTGGGAACCTAGTGTTAAGACACTTCGTTCCACTTCTGTTCCCTATTTTCCGCCGAATTTTCGCCGCATATCGTGTTGAGGAACTCAACGCCGTATTTTGCCTTGTACCAGAGCGAAGAAATGAAAATATGAAATGAAATGAAATGAAATATTAATGTAATGCAATAATGAAATTAAATATTTAATTTCCTCGAGTGGGGATCGAATCCACAACCTATCGATTGCAGTCACACGTTTGTGTCGCTGCACCACGACAGACCTCAAAATATTTATTTATTTGTTTATAATAGGTATAATTATATAGATGTAAAGATTTCAATAATTAAATTGTTATATTGTTCAAAACTAAAATTGTGTAAACTTTTTTGTTGTTGATTTTTAAAATAATTTGTATGAAAATACATTCACAAAGAAATATATAAAATATAAACTGAGGCTAATTTATTTGTTCGGCATTAAGAGTTGTAAGACAGCTAAAATTCTGTTCCTGTAAGTCGTAGCAAGGTCTTTGTTCAAGAATTCTATATATGAATCTCATATTTTTCATTCTACAATTAATGTAAACGTATTGTATATTCAGTTATGCCTTTATATAACAATAAGATGAAGTAGATAAAATCGCATGTAGGTCACTAGTATGTTATAATTATAATTTGTGATAAGCTATTTTATAGTTAAGTTCAATTCTCTTTATTTTACATAAAATTTCAATTCATTGAAGATGGTAAGTGGAACCGTACATTTCTTGATCTCTTTTTGAAAATTCAGACTTTAGATCAAGAAATTTACGGTTTGTTACCTAAAATACTGCCCTGAGCACATACAGCTAGGATGTCTGGGAATTTGTGATGTAAATGTGTTTTACCTTTCACATTGACCGTATAGGAAATGTATTGCGACGTCAAAGAGACTCGACATTTCGTTCTCATGTTAAATGTAGGAGAAATAAATTGAGAAAATTTATGTTGAATATTTTGACTTTTACGTTGCTTTGAAGATTTGTGTACTTTTCTACTGTAATATAGCTTCACGCTGCAATTAGGACACGGCGTCATAGACAAACAAAACTTTGTGTAATAAGGTTACGTTCTCCCCTTTCGCTGAAAATCTACACAGTGCTCAACTCCACACAATACTTTCTTTCAATAAAATGTACTAAAATAAGTAACCTCTTCTAGTTCTTCTCATTCACTCAGTCGGCTTCACGCTGTATCCCACACATGGCAGGGTAGGCAGTGGGAACTTGTGAACCTAGTGTTAAGATACTTCGGTCCGTTCCTCACTTTAACAGTCACACGCTTGTGCCCCTGCGCCACGACAGGCCTAAATTTTTCTATTTTACAAAATTAATCTGAAAATTATAAAACATTTAAAGAGGATAATTAATTTAAACTATGTAATAAAATGTCTTGTTAGATTGGCGTAAAGGGAAAATCGGAGTGTATATAAAAAAACCATATATCTAACAAGCAGCAAAATACTTAAATAGTTTGTAGGAATTGTAGAATTTTAACTATTTTAATACTTACACCGTTTTCGAGGCGAGTTTTAGCTATAAAAAATCACGTCAACCATAAATATCTCCGTGTAATATACCGCTTACCCGAGCACAATCTTGGAATTTATCCCGAGGGCGTTCAGCGGAAATTCATGTGATAATTACGACTCCCGAGATACTAGTTGCTGAACGAACAATATTTTATAAAAGATGGCTCGAGGATATGTAGTTTAAGTTACCTAAAATTAACCAAAAAATATGTTTGTACCACAATACTTATTGATAAAATCTGTTACTTAGTACTTTCATACAAAATACCAATAATGAATACTAAAAACGGTAAACTAGTTTTTCAAGTTGTTATTAAAATATTTTGTTCAGTTTCTTTCTCTCCACAACGAAAAATATAGTAACTCAATAATTATTTGAGATTGGTACAAATCAATATATTAAAAAATATATAACATGTTAAATATATTATGTATTGGACCTATGACCTATTTAGACCTATTTAGTGCCACATCGTAACGACGCCGCAAGGCATGTGTGACAAAGCCCTTTTTAAAGTTTTTGCTTTCTCATTTTTGTAGAAAAGAGATGCCGCTATAGCGCAGGAGCACAAGCGTGCGACTGTAAGACTACAGATTGTCGGGGAAAATTATTATTAGACGAACAAATAATATTTATTTATAATGATATTATCATCTTCCCAAGTGGGAATCGAACCCTTAACTCGCGTTTATAATGACACGGATGTGCTCTTGTACCACGATGGTTGAAATAATTTTGTTCTTGGAATACTCACATGTTTATTTGTATGAGTTAGCAACGAAAAAACATATATATTTGTAAAGTAACAATAAAAGCAAACTTTGTTTTATAAACATTTACTTTATTTTACAAACGTAGAAAATATTAATCATAGGCATTCTGTGTTGAGTGGTGGAACTCAAAGCCGCGTTTTGCCTTCGTACCAGATCGAAGAAATGAAAACATTAAATATTTAATTGAAAATATTAATTATCTCATTGCCTTGAACGAGGATAGAACCCACAACCGGTCGGTAGCAGTCACACGCTTGTACCGCTGCGCCACGACAGGCCTCGACAGGCTGAAATATTATAATATTAAATTAATATTATAACAAATAAAGACAAGTTTGTTTTATAAATGTACAAAAGTTCGTAGTTATTGCTAGTCTGCTTCAAAAGTTATTGTACATACATCCTCCCATGTCGTACATTTCAAGTCCTTACTATAGACAACTCAAGGGTAAAGTGTAATCAGAGTCTCAGCCCAAGTGTCTCACACGACAGTGTCTAATTAGATTTGCTTGGTCGCTCTCACAAATACTGAACTGGTCGAGCTTCTATACGACGTAGTAATTGCTTTGGACTGCCTGCATGTACCTTTGCCGTATTTGCACGGTATAGTGCCTAGCAATTTATTATCTAAGACGATGTTACCGGTTCATCTGTTAATATAAGCCTGTGAGGTTATTTCTCATATTATCAGAAATTGATATGCTAAGTTAACATTACGCTTATTATAATATGTATTGCTTAGTTAATATTCCAATCTATAAATATAAAATTATTAATAAATCATAAGATTTAACTATTTACAAGTAATGAATAAGAAAGAACTGAGTTTTATTGATAAAACTAAAATACATCAATAATAATGGACTGACATATGACAAGAAATAAGTTATAAAAGTAGAATTAATAAGTGGTTGTTATAAATAAATGGTGGAATATACAGAATGTTTCTATGTAAAACGTCAGTTCTAAAAGTTCACTTAAAACTTCATTGAATGAGATAATTCATCTATAATATAATAATTTTTTTTTTTTCGCACAAATCCCAAAATCATTATACTCACAATTCGCTTTCTTAGTCCCAAGTACGTGGGGCTAGATATCAATTTGTTTTGTATAACTTTACATAACTTTACTCGCCTGATACTTCATCGTTAATCCAGCTCAAGGCAGGTGCGATAGAAACAAATCTTAAATAAAGTCTTTTGAACGTCTAGAGAATAAAATGTGAATTGTCCATGTGTCCCCGAAGCAATCTGTTTCGTAAATTGGTGCCGCTCGTTTAGAAGAATAAAAATGCTAAAGAGAACGTCGAGATAACTCAGTCTAACACGATTTGCGCATTAGCTGTGGAAGTAGGAAATATATGTGTGATATTGTGATTTGTCGTGAATTTTTAAAAGCTTGCAAGTTTTTCTTTTTTTACTTAGGTTGATTTGTTCCTATGTAGCTTTTTAAACGTTTCTTATAATTTGAAAAATGTACGTGATTATTCCGGAAAAAAATATTCCATTGAAAATGTATAATAATGTTAAACTATGAGAGTGCGTGTAAGGTTTATTTTATTAATGTCGTACATAAAAATAAATAAATATAACACATAATATGCTACTAGGTTTTTACTTCACGTGTTATATTAATGTGTTTAGACAATTGTGATTTGTGAAACTTTTAAATCTATAATAAAAACATAACCTGAAAAGGCTGAATCCAGTTACAAATATAATTGGGGAAATACTATAACGCAAACTACATAAACTCATCTCAAACAATGATATCTGTAGAATATAATAGAAAGCGCGCGTCTCTGACTATCGCACGGTCATTGTGAACCGTTGAATGTCGGTATTGTGACTTGTGACTAGCATGGATAGTAGACGTATGAGAATGGTTTTATAGCCATGGACACGGACTTCCTTTAGAATTTCATCGAAAAATTCTTTATATATTATTTATTTACAAGTTCATTTAGTGATCGTACAATACGCCATCCTTTTGTGGATTATAGATTTTAGAATTCAATGAAAATGCTGTAAGTTTTTGAACTATTTCGAAATGTGAGCAGAAACAGGTTATAAGTAAGTTTTTCAACGTAATACTGAGATACGTATTATATTAAATTTATAATCATAAATTAAAATTTCCAGTATAATTTACAGTTCAATTAAACTGTTGACGGGAGGTTTTTAGACAACTTGCAACTCAGCCTATTTACTCTCCTTTTATTTTTTTAATTACTCTCTTTTTTAGGCTTTCGTATCTCAAAAAGAAGGAACGGGATTCTTATAAGATCAATTTGTTATCATTATATTTGTGTATTTAATTAGACTTCACATGGAAGTATCAAGCTGAAATTAATATCTTGCATCCCTTGGGCTGATTTTTTCATGAAATTCACCACGTCGTCTTACCGTACTTTACGTGGCTCTACAGTTATAAAACATCGTACAAAGTAAGAACTTTTAGTGCAAAAAAGAAAAAAACTTAAAAAAATATAATTAAAAAAAACTCACTCACTCAGTTTCACGCTGTATCCCACACAGGGTAGGCAGACGGAACTTGGGAACCTAGTGTTAAGACACTCCGTTCCAATTTTGTTGCTCCGTTTGGGTGGCGGAACTCAAGGCCGCTATTTGCCTTGTTACCAGAGCGATTAAAATGTTCCTGTTTCTTCTTATTTTAATTTTCTTAATTTTCTCACATATACTACCTCATTCAAGTGAATGAGGAAGTATAACTGGGAAGTATGTTTAGCAGAGACGGAAGATACGAAATGGACGTGGAAAGGCGTATTGCTGCCGGTAACAGAGCTAACGGGGCCTTAGCCCTGCATTGTTGAGACGTCAGCATAGCTGCACGTTTGGCCGTACACAATGCAGTGTTGGTACCGATACTGTTATACGAATTTCATAACGCAGACTAAATAGATAAACATAAATAAATATATTTTTGTCACTAAATAAAAGAAGTTAGAATAACATACAGTGATTTAATTAATACTAATAACATAACGTAACTTAAGTAATTAACTAAAATTATCAAATCAGTAAGTCAAAATAACAATAAATAGAAGTGAAATTAATATGATAAAATATTTCAGCATACAATTTGAGCAACTTTTATACAAATGTGCATTTGGCAAGAATTCAAGACAGCAAATAGGCTATAAATAAACAAATTTCTATCTCATGAATTACGTACAATAACAAGATAACTGCAAATTTATGCAGGTTGCATAAAACTTTTACGTGTTGTCGCTGTTTTTAATGTTTGATTATTCACGGTTTGAGACATTCTGTTTCCATTTTAATACAGTTCCACCCCCCACTGTTCGCCGAATCCTTGTTTGCGTGTTGAATGGACTCAAAGCCAAACTTTGCTCAGCACCCGAGCGAAGAAATGAAATATAAAATATTTCATTATATCTAGTAGACCTCACAAAAGTGCGTCTGTAGACGTAGCAAGTTATGAATTCGATTTCTACTCCATTTGATCTAATCTTAAATACAATATCATATAATCTGATCCTTAATCTTTCTGTGGTTGCTTTACGACAATCTTCTTGTCCGTGACATTACTACCTATTATTCAATATAATCATAACGTCTTGGTAAACACTGTTTAACCAAGACGTTATGATTATATTAATTCTCAATATACGGAATTCAAATGAGCGTTGCGTGTTATGGCGACAGTTGAACGTTCATCTAATTATTCATCCCAATCGTTCTCTAAGTGTTAGATCAATTAAACACTAACTAATTGTGTATGCAGAAAGTAAATATTAGATGTGCATTAATTAGTAATTATAATATACTAAATAAGTGATGTACTGATAATTTTTGTTGTCATTTCTCTTTATTTTCAGATTATAAACTGACGAGGAAACCGCTCTTCTTGTTTACTTTAGCTACTTTCATAGTGTTATGTCTTACAGCATTTTACTTTGAGGTAATGCAGCAGTTGTTATATCAATCTTTGTGTTGCAGAAGCGAGCTATTTGTGTAATCTATGACTTCCAGCCTTTAGAATTCTTTAAGGGAAACGTTTAAAGAAATTAACGTATTGACTGTTGCATCTCAATACATTATTGGAAAATGTTATGTATGTATAAGAAAAATATTAATACATTTACTAAAATCGGTGATGTACATAATAGGAATACTAGAAATAGGTTTAAGCTTAGTGTACGTGATTAATCCGGTTAAATTTAAGTAATTCATTTGCATATCACTATCAATCTTCTATTAATAAATAAACTTTTCAGTTTCCGGAGTATTTCACGAGCGTCCTATAAAGCTCCGAAATGGCTGTATTTAATTTTCAAACACGTCAATCCCAGCCTCAAGAGCTCAAGTTTCATTTTAACATCGACCCATTATTGTATATGTTTAATTAATGTCCTTAAGGTTAATAATAAGAAAATAAAATATAATTATTACTAATCAAGCTGTTAAATAATCCATTGTCCATATACAAGTACTTAGATGTTACCATCCACAGAAGCGCACCACCAATAGTGTGTAACTAATTATATGAGATACGAGTATGTATAATGATGTACGTTTAGGCAATAAATATTTTTATTATGAATAATTATATAATATGTTTTAAAAAATAAATACTTGCATATTTTATTTATTTGCTTTAACACAATTCTTACGCGTTAAATTTTCGTATTAAGTTGTAATTTTTTTTTTTCTTTAAATTTATCCAGAAAAGTTCACAAATCTCCACCACCCTAAATCGAGTAGCTCATTATTATTTCTCACAACTCCAAGTCGAAACCACTGGTGTCTCATTTTCAAGTAAATTAAATGTTTTATTATGTCTATATTATTATATTCGGACTCGTACTTGTCGGACTCGTACTTAAGAAACCGTTTGTTCTGATTCAATAATTATAGTTTAGCGGTAAACGTGACTTAAAAAGTGTGTCATTATTATTTTAAGAACAATTAAGGCATTGATTTCCGCCACTCAACACGCAATGCCTCAAATTCGTCGGAAAGTGGAATGGAAGTGGAACGGAGTGTCTGAACACTAGGTTCCCGAGTTCCCTCTGCCTATCTTGCCATGTGCGGGATACATCGTGAAGCTGGGTTAGGTACAATTAATTGAAAGTAATCGATCGTTCTAATCAAGATATAACGGGCTATGTCGTCAGAGCGAGTGCAATTTTGTCCTTAATTAAACTTCACCACCGCCCACGTAAATGCCTCACGTACAGCGCATGTATTTATTACATTATCGATTTATTTTTTCTCAATAAGCTTTAACAATACGTAAATAACATTTACATTTCACATATTACATCTAATAAGACAATAATAAAAAAATATTATATTGACTTACTATTACTTTATATTACGTTGAAGGTTATTTAGTCCCAAATTCTTCCAATCAGTATGCAATGTCTCGAGACAAATATCAGAATTATTAAAATCAATAAAAAGTAATTATTACCACGTAAGGATTATTATTAAATCGGCGAATTTAGAATATTTCCGCCATTTTAATTTGCACTTCCTCGACTCGACACTAAGTACGGAATTGTTTAATTTCAAAAGCGAAATAAAAATCTTACTACTTATTTTATGTCATACTTACACGTATTACACTTTCGTGATTCGTGAATAGGCAAAGATACAATTTCCGTTGTCGGCGTTAATGCTCAGTTATCTAATCATAAAATTCATGATTATTCAACAGAAAGTTTTTAAATGTCGCTAAATATAATACAAATTATGTAAAACAAGCGCGCTGCGACTTAATAAACTGTTTGATGCACACCGGCGCTCGACGATCGCTTAAAATCTGTGAGTAAATAGCCAAAGATTATTCCTAAGATTCAATGAATCGTGTTCTTAATATTCTACATAATTTGAACCTCCAGACGATAAAGCGTCGTATTTAGCATAAATGTAACACTCTAATGGACCATGCATTTAAATGACTACGTTAACAATGACAGACAAATTTTATAAATGGTTTCACATTTGACACTTTTTTCCTGAATATAACTAATGAAGGTAAGTATTCAATGTTTACTTCCATATATAATATAATAATTTTCCTTAAATACTGAAATTAAATTTATATTTTATTTATGCCAACATTGTAATTTTAATTTAATAGCCTATAATATAAATTTATTATAAGCTACTAAGCTTTTACGATTGAAGTACAAACGAATATCGCATAAATCCCGGAAGGATTGTAACAATATATCCGTCCAATACTCCAAAGTATTTACCAGCAGACGTAAATGGTAGTTTAATTCTTAGTTGTTTTGCTCTCAATGATTTATGTAGAGGACCGTTATATGCTCTTTTTCCTTTCCCTTACTGTATTAATGTATCTTCCTTTATTTTACAAGTGGTTATTATAAATATATAATTATTTCTTACATTGTCCTAATTTACCCAAACTACATATAACTGCTACTATTTATATTTATTATTTTTTTCACAAAAGTAAAAAAATCGTCCATTGACAACACATTCTAGATTAAGTAACACATCCATTACAGGAACACATTCTAGAGTTTCTTTATCAAAAAACTCGAATGCTACTGTAAACGCGACATGTTGTGGTCAGATCACCAGTTTGAGAAAATATTTCTTCAACTAGTGTGATATTTATTTTTTTTATGTCTTCTCTCTGGCAAAAAGGCAGAGCCCGGCATTGAGTTCCGCCACTCAACACGCAACGGGATACAGCGCGAAGCTTCAAAAATTGTGATAATGGAAAGATAGAATCCATAATCAATCAAGCTATTACAAGAGTATTTCTTAGCGTCACAATGGCATCTTTTTTTATATATTATATATCACAAATTCATGTTTAATTTTTATTTTCATTATTTAATTGAAAGCAATGGGTTGGGTTAAATTGGTGCTTAATATATTCTTGATGTACCGCTCGCTTAACTTGCTACCTATAGAGAAAAACATTTATGTTCGGCCTTTCACTTTTTCCGTACAGGCAGATAAGTGAACAGCCTAGTGTACTTAGCGCCCGAATATGACACATTTCGTTAAATTAATCAGAGCCAGCAATAAGAGCTACAAAAACTATTACTGGAAAAATGGACGCACACAAATATTGTTATTATTTTTAATTGAAGCTAAAATTATATTAAAAAATCCTTTTGTAGATATTTTGTTGCTTAATGTGATGTGATCCACTGATCACCGATCATAATATCCATGAAGATGGCGTTGAAGGTCTACACAAATTTCAATTTAGTAAACCACTAAACTGTTTAATCTAATAAAGTTAAAAGAACCTTTGCTCCATTTAATCTACATACTCGGTCAAATATAATTAAACGTATTAAGACCGGCGGTACATTGTGGCTAAGTTTCGGAAACTCGGTTAGTGGTTAGGGACGCCCGAAACCCCTAATAAAATAACTTTTAAATTAATTAATTGAATGCAGCTTTCATATCTCTCATTCCATTTTGGATGTATTGATGTAACAAAGATCGAAATACGCACTATATATTTTCTGTAAGATGAGTGTAGACCGGATCTATTAAAAAGCAAGAAATATCCTTTAGGTGACCCGAGACTTACGAGTTTAGGAGTTCACCTGTTTATTCATTCAAGAGTCAGGAACGCTTTTTCAAGCTGTTATTTTACTTGCCTTGTTATTTTGTGTGAAAGTGAATAAGAGAGACTTATGAATGAAGAATACACATAAGATGATTAAAAAAAACTGAAATTTAAAAGAATTAAATTGAAATTTATTAAATAGCCGTAGGCATGCTTTTATTCAAGAGTTTTACCAAAAATAAAATAATTATTTTATTAAATTCTGATATCCTTTTTTGTATGTACATACATATATAAACAGAACCTAATTAAAATTTGTTGCGCATAGCTTTTTTTTTTTATGGAAAAGGCAAGGCAAACGAGCGTACGGGTCACCTGATGGTAAGTGATCACCGTCGCCCACGGCCCCGTGTAACACCAGGGGAGCTACAGGTGCGTTGCCGGCCTTTGAGGTGTACGTCGACGCGCTTTTTGAAGGTACCCATGTCGTATCGACCTGGAAATACTGCCGCGGGTAGGCCGTTCCAGAGATGTATGGTGCGTGGAAGGAAATTCCTACTAAAACCGCACAGTAGTAGAGTGCCACGTATCCAGATGTTGTGGATGGTATAGTAACTTGTGGCGGACTGTAGCGGTTAGAAAATTCGGCGGCAGGTACCAAGTCAAACAGTTCTCCAGAACACTCCCCGTGATAAATGCGGTAGAGAACGCACAGTGAAGATACGTCTCTACGCAAAGCCAAACTGTCAAGCCCCTTACAGATCATTGGGTCCCCAACGATTCGAACGGCTCTACGTTGTACGCGATCAAATGGTTCAAGCTGATACTGGGGTGCACCAGCCCAGAGGTGAGAACAGTATTCCATATGAGGCCGAACCTGGGCCCTATACAGGGCCAGACGGTGTTTTGGCGTGAAATACTGTCTCGCTCTGCTGATGACCCCCAGTTTCTTCGAGGCCAACTTGGCCTTGCTTTCCAGATGATCGCGATACTGGCAGTCGTTCGAAAAGCTGAGGCCCAATATACTGATACAGGGCGCGGCTTTAAGGGGAGTGTTTTCGAAAACTGGTGATACGACAAATGGGGTTTTTTTAGTGGTTAACGCGCAGACTTGTGTCTTCCGGGGGTTGAATTGAACTAGGTTCTTTTCACCCCATACGGAGACATTGTTGAGGGATGCCTCAACGGAAGACACAAGTTGATTTCGGCACTGGTCGACGTTTTCCCGAGAAAGACTTGCACGGCCGGAGTATACAGCGTCCACAGTACTATCATCCGCATAACAATGTATGTTAGAGTCCTCCAACATATCATTGATATGCAGAAGAAATAGCGTAGGGGACAGCACGCAGCCTTGGGGGACGCCAGCGTTCACGGGCATGAATTCAGAGCAAAAACCGTCGACAGCGACCTTGATGCTGCGCCCAGTGAGAAAGCTAGCGATCCACTTGCATAAATTCTCGGGAAGCCCGTAAGATGGAAATTTCGCAAGGAGCGCCCCATGCCACACACGATCGAAGGCCTTCGCCATGTCCAGACTAACTGCCAGGCCCTCTCCCTTACTATCAATAGCTGCAGCCCAGCGGTGGGTTAGGTAAACCAGAAGATCACCGGTTGAGCGACCCTGACGAAAGCCATATTGGCGGTCGTTAATCAATCGATGATTCTCTAGATAAACCAAGAGCTGGCTATTGATTAAGCTCTCCATAACTTTGGAGAGCAGGGAGGTGATAGCAATAGGCCTGTAGTTAGTTGGATCGGAGCCATCGCCTTTTTTCGGGATCGGGTGGATAAGAGCGCTCTTCCACGAATCTGGGACTACGCCGACTGAGTAAGAGTGCCGAAAGAGACGCGTTAGCACCGGAGTCAGCTCAGGAGCACATGAACGGAGCACAAGAGGAGAGATGCCATCTGGCCCACTCGACTTGTGAATGTCCAAGGAAGAGAGAGCTCGCCTAACAGCTTTCTGACTGATTTTAACGTCAGGCATTGAGCTCTGACACCGCGGGATGGTTGGCGGCGTTGCTCCTTGGTCATCCATAGTCGAGTTTGAGGCAAAGAGAGCGCCAGAAGATCGGCTTTCTCTTTCGCCGTATGGACCAAGATGTCATTCTCCGTGCGCAGCGGCGGAAGCGAAGGCTGGTTAAAGTTGTTAAGTGCAGCCTTTGAGAGGGCCCAAAACTGGCGAGTTCCCGACGGGTAACTCTCAAGCTTCTCGCCGATTTTAGCGATGTGCTCGGACCTTGCTCTGGCAATTTGCCACTTAAAGTACCTAGAGGCACGGTTGTACTTTCTTTTTAAGGTTTTCACCTTCGAATCCTTAGTGGCAAGTGCCTCGGCCCAGATTCGATATGCCTCGCGCTTGCCAGAAGCAGCAAGTTTGCAAGACGTATCAAACCAAGGCTGTGACTTGCCACCGATTGGCACTACAGAGCTAGGAATGTAAAGTTCCATACCCTGCAGAACCACGTCGGCACCAACCAACAGCAGCGGCACAAGCACTAGGATCATCAGAAGAGAAGCAAACCGGCCCCTAGGGATAAGATGAGTAAATTGTGCACATCTCATCCCAATCTGCTGAATTGTAGTGCCAGACACGACGAGTCGCTGATGTTCTGCGACTGATGCGGTTAATAGGCACAGCACTCCGTACCAGGCAGTGGTCAGAAGACCCTAGGGGGGCATCGACAACAACCTGGTATTGTTCTGGATGTGAAGTCAGCAGAAGGTCCAGTAAGGAGGCGTTGTGGTTGTCCACGTCCGGGATTCGCGTAGGCGACTCAACCAATTGGGACAATCCATTCGCCATAGCAAGGTCGAATACAGCTCTCCCCGCGTGGTCGGTGGTGCGTGAACCGAGCCAACTGGCATTATGTGCATTAAAATCGCCAAGTATCACGACCTCTGCGGTGGGGATCTGTGAGAGCGCATCGTCAATAGCCGATTGCATGTGCTCCATGAGCCGATCCGTTTCTGCATTACCACTATGGGACCTGTACAGGCATGCGTAGATTCGGACACGATCGTCCATGTCCACACGGAGCCAGATGGTGGACAGGTCCCGACCTTCAAAATTGACAAGACGACGGAAACTCATGTCCTCCCTTACAAACACAGCAACCCCAGCATGAGGTATAAAATTATGCTCTATTTTGTAGCCGGGGTATTGAAGGTAGGCAGTGTCGCTCGGTTGGGCAATCTGGGTTTCCGTCAGAAATAACAAGGCCGGCTGTGCCGTCTCAAGATGGTGGTGGACGGCATTCAGATTTGAATGTAGGCCCCTGATGTTGGTAAAGTCAATGCTGAGAGTATCAGGGGCTGCCGTGGAACGTACGCCTCGTTTGCCATGTAAAATGCGCGGTACTGTGGCCTCCCCAGAATTCGAAGGGCGGCCTGAGTTTGAAGACTCAGGGAGGGATTCTCCAGCATCTAAGATGCAGGTACCCTCCTGGGGTAGTTTCTTTTTTAGTGCCGCTTTCATATTCTAGGGAGGGGTTGGGGGTGGGCACCGGGGCCCGGCATTACCCAATGCGAAACGCAGCGACCGAAGCCACTACTTAACGCCGGTATTAAATGCCAGGGGTGGTAACGATCCGGTCGAGTCTGCCCATGCGTGTTGTCATTGCTGGCAACGTGACTCTACCACACGCACTTTAGTCGCCTCTTACGACACCATCAGTACCAGGGTGATCCTATTCTATGCCGGAATCACACGGCAAAAAAGCTTTCGTTCAAGTTACCATCTGAATGAAGGGTAGTTTTTTTATCTATTTAGTTTTATTATTTTTGAGTTTTACGCTGTATCCTGCACATGGTAGGGTATACAGAGGGAACTTGGGAACTTAGTATTAAGACACTCCGTTCCGTTTCCCACTCTCCGCCTAATTTTTTTTTTTTTTTTTTAATCAAAATCGGCAATCAGTCGCAAGACTATAAGCTGATAAGTTGTGTGAAGCTGATTTGAAGGTGACAATGCCAGTGCTTCGTCTACCATATCATACTATGCATTTCCTTTTAAGCCTTTTCCTAGTTGGAGATGGTTTTAAAAGCCTAGTTGCAAGGTCGTTAGGATGTAGAGACATGCGCTCTAGATAATTCTTTGTGAGCCTCTTGATTTCAGCCGCAACTGTGGGGACGTTCAAGTACTTATGAGTTTCCTCAGACTTTGTAAACCATGGAGCCTTAGTTATTGTGCGCAAAATTCCATTCTGCACCCTTTGTATACACATTATGTTTGATTTACTAGCTGTACCCCATAGTGCAGCTCCGTAGGTCCATATAGGCTTCAAAATGGTGTTATAGATTAGAAGCTTGTTGTCGATTGATAGAGCTGAATTTCTACCAAGCAACCAGTGGAGGTTTCTAAATTTGTGGTTCATCTCGTCTCTTTTCTTTTTAATATGAACTTTCCACGTCAGTCTTTTATCTATATGAAAACCTAGATATTTGACACAGTCTGTATCTGGTAGTAAGTCTGAGCCAAGTCTCACAGGTGGACAGTTTGCTTTTCTCAGTGAAAATGTTATATGGCTAGATTTTAGCGCACTGGCCTTAATACGCCATTTTTGCATCCAAAAAACAGTTCGGTCTAGAATACTTTGCAGACGTTTGCTTGCTTCTTTTGGGCAGGTGTCGCTAGCCAGGTAAGCAACATCGTCCGCGTATGTTGCAATTATTATATTGTCCGCAGTTGGGAGGTCTGAAGTGAAGATATTGTAAAGTATTGGTCCTAGCACAGAGCCTTGCGGCACTCCAGCTTTTATTTTATGGAAGGAAGATCTTGCGTCGCCTTGTTTTACCTGGAATAGTCTATCTCGTAAGTAAGACTCTATAATTGGAAACAGTGAGTGGGGTAGTTTATCCTTGATCTTATATAATAGTCCCTTGTGCCAAACGCGATCAAATGCTTGCTGAACGTCTAGGAATGCTGCTGAGCAGTAAAGTTTTCGTTCAAAGCATCGCCTGATTTCGTGGTAGACACGGTGCATTTGTTCTATGGTAGAATGAGATTTTCGAAAGCCGAACTGGTGCGAAGGTATAATGTTACAGTTTTCTATATGGATTGCGAGTCGGGATATGAAAATTTTCTCCCATAGTTTTGACAGTACAGGCGTTAGACTAATAGGTCGATAAGATGACGCTTCGTGCGGGGGCTTTCCAGGCTTGTGAATCATGATGATTTGTGAGATCTTCCAGAGACGTGGTATATATGAAGTTCTAAAAGTCGCATTAAATAGGATTGCCATCCTATTTAATGCGACTTTTAGAACGATGCGACGAAAAACGAGACACTTTTTTGGAAGCTTCTTTAGCACTGCGGGAGTAATCAAATCATAGCCCGGCGCTTTGTGAGAGAAAAGGGCTCTGATTTCCCCTGCAATTTCTTTCGGAGAAGTCGGTTTTATCGGAAAATGCAGCTGTAGGTCTTGGTCAAGCATTTCATCCACATGCGCTTCTTCACCTTCTCCTTGGTTAGGCTTAAAGACATTGGCTAGAAAAGATGCAAATACTTCGACTTTTTCGGTGTCTGTTCTAGCCCAGAAAGATCCAGATCTAATTGGGGGGGAATGCTGCTGAGGTTTTCCAGACATGTTTGTAGCTTTCCATAAGGATGCTTCTCCAGCTCCCTGCGGACTTAAGTTTTGCAGTTTCGTTTGAAGTTCTGAATTAATTACTTCATTTAAATAAACTTTTAATTGTTTTGCAGCACGGTTAAAAGCAGTTTTATCTGTGGGGTGGCCACTATTGTGCCAAACCCTTCGAAGTCTTCTCTTCTCCAAGATTTTTGCTTTAGTATCGCAAGACTGGGGACTCATTTTTGGAAAGTTGGTTGTGGCTGGTGTATTCTTCCAGGCTGATATTTGGATTAGGTTAGTAATGTATATCTCCGCCTAATTGAAAAAAATAAATATTCAATTTTAAAATATTAAATATTTCGTTTCTTCCTGATACCTGGTGCAACTACGGTCACACCCTTGTGCCCCTGCGCCACGACAGGCCTTAAGAGAGATTTATTTTTATATAATATTGATTTTTTTTAGCGTTATTTAATACTCATAGTCTTAACGTGTTTTGCATTTTGCTTTGTCAATAAATAGAACATTAATCTCTTTGCCAGCAAAAAGGCAACTAAATCTTTATCTTTTTCAAATGTACCCGGCTTCGGTAAATATTAAGAAAAGCGCTTAAATAATATACACTAAATAAGCTCTGATCGAAAAACGAATCCTTTTGGACGGTAGTGGTTGATTTGTTCCATAAAACGCTATCAATAGTCTTTGTCCATTTGAAAAAACTTACCGAGCTAAGGGCTGTCAGACCCGTTTCAAATAATAGAAGGATTCTCTTAAGTCGTTGTTTTATCTTTTCAAACCGTCGGCGAATTAAAGCTTTGAGTGATTTTACTCGATTGTTAAAGGGACGTTTTGATATGTGGTGGTCATTGTATGTTTTGTTTCTGTTTACGTATGTACATACACACACATATATATATTTATTTGTTTTACAAAAAACTTAATTCTCAATACTTTTTAATGTTTTAAACAGTAATATTATTGCAAATGAACTAGATAATAAGAATAACTGTAGCAGTCAGTAAAGCACTGGTTTAATTTTCCGGTGGTAATAAATGAACATTTAAAATTCCACCGCTGTTATGACACAATTGGTACAAGTCAATCCGATAGCCGAATTCAAATTCAAAAAGTAATCAATGAGGAGAGAGAGGGAGTCTTGTAGGCGATAAATCGAATGGGTCAGGATTTGTTAAGAAACTTAAATTTCAATAAAAGTTATTACGAAAAATTATATATTGATTCTGAACTTAATTTTAAATAATACTTTGGTTTGTGTTGTAGTTGTGGTTGTGATTGGAAGCTTTTATGAAAGTGGCCGTGAGCAATACAAGTTCATATGTAACAGTGTGATGTAAAATTCCTTTAAAAGTTTTAGAAATAGAATTTCCTGTGAAAGCTTAAGAGAATCAAATCCTTTAAAAAGTTTATTTCGTAATACGTAGATTTTTATAACAAGCTGTCAGAAGAAAACTTTTTATAAGATATTTTCTATTAGAAGGTTAATATAATAAGTGACATTTCATATAATTGCATTTATATAACCAAGAGCTCTTCGAAAGAATAGATAAGAGTGCGTCCTATCTTCCTCTTGATTATATCCTTCTACTGTCGTAAGTAACAAGACAAGAAAGAAAGCACAATAGAACACAATATAACAAGCGGTAGTTTCTTTCTTTTGTTTTAGTTCACATGTGTCGACCCTTACATATAATTTATAACGCAGGAACTACTTCCGTTCAACATGGTTGTGAAAATGCACTATTAAATAAATAAATTTTGTTCGTTATTAAATATAAATCTTATGGTAAAACTGTATATTTTTGAGGTTAGTAGTTTTAGTGCAAAGTCGCGACTAACTGAAAATCAATCAGGTTGACCTCATTGGCAGCGTCTACAAGCTTCTATCTAGCAAATTAACAATATATTATTATTAAATTAATAGTCTTAGAAGTGCTGAAAGAATACGTCAAATGTTACTCGATAATGATTGTAAAACGACGACGATCACGATTAAATAATCAAAATATATGTATATATTATTCTGAGTTCCATATTATTCACTGTTAATAGCTATTGTACAACATAAGGTTACAACCACGGATAGATACAAACAATAAAGAAGAAGAGTAAAATATAACGTCTGTGTGTGCTTATGGATTGTCATTTGGTTTCATGTAGCTAATAAAAATTTGTGGCACGTGAATATACATCTTATTTGGTTCATTATAATAAATGAAGTTGCGGCTTACGAAAAATTAAATATAATTCATCTTAAGAAATTACATGCTATGTATATGTAAATGTATGGTATTCACTCACAAAATGTACCTACCTATTACATTAATGTACATGTGTAATAACACATGCCAATTAGGTGGGATGGAAGGAAAAACAGTAGACATTTTGATTTATATCTGTAAGTCAATTTGTCAAGGAAACTGCCGCCGCAGCAATCAATTTGTTGAGGACTTTATATGTCTGCCTCACTTTTATTGAAGTTCCAATTGTCGACCAATCTTCGTCTTGGCTTCTTTTTATAGATTACATCAATTTAGTTTAAGTATCATTAGTGTTTTCTCAATATTATAAGTAAAATGTCACGAACAAACTTAATGAAATGAGTTTCAATTAAATGACTTTTAAAAATGTCAAATCACTATATCTTTCCAATAGGTTTTTTAACTTGAAAATGATCTCTGATTTATCAGCTTCACGCTGTATCCCACACATGGGTCGTCAGAGAAAACATGCCAACCTCTTGTTAAGACATTCCATTTCATCCTCACTTTTCGCCGAATTTTAGGCATTATAAGACATTAAAATATTAATTATTTTATTAGAAAATATTATTATATTTCATGTCTCGAGTACGGATGACAACCTGTCGCGTTTACAGTCTCACGCCTGTGCCGCAGCACCAAAACAGGCCTCTTGAAAACGATCATTAAATTAAAACTCAAATTCATAATATGTCATAATACTACAAATTGAAAACGTGAGGGACGAGACAACAATAAGGTACGGGAAAATTGATAAAAATAACCTCTATTTACTCCTAAACAAGTGACCTAAAAAGGCTGAACTTTAATAAGCACTTACAAAAACGACCCCACAGATAGACGCAGCTGCGCCCGAGACAGCAGAGAATCTTTATCTTATTTATTCTAAATAAGATAAAAATCTATTTCAGTTACAAAAAATATATATGAAATGCTAGGTGAGGTATTCGTAGCGTAGGGATGTGAGTGTTAGATTGTAAACAGGACACTTTTGAAACCGATGTCTACCTCAAAATTTACTGTATTAAATTATTTAAATTTTCGCTCATTACACAATGTCTCCAATTAAAACTAAGATTCAAAAAACTTTACGAGGCACGTTCATAAATACTACTATTAAGTAGGCTGAGTAGTAACTCAGCTTCACGCTGTATCCCGAACATGGCGGCACATGACAGAGGGAACTTGGGAACCTAGTGTTAAGACACTCCATTCCTCACTTCCGTTCCCCACTTTCGATAATGAGGCATTGCGTTTTGCCTTGTGAGCTAAGAAATGAAAACATTAAATATTCAAATTGAGAATATTGAATATTTCCTCGTCCTCCTCAGTCTTTCAAATCTTTAATATTTTCATTTCTTCGTCTGGTGACAAGGCAAAGCGCGACGTTGAGTCAATACCAATGCCTCAAATTCAAAGTGTAGAACGAAAAGTGTATCAATGGGAACAGAGTGTTCTAACACTATACTCCTAAGTTCCCTATGCCTACCCGGCCATGTGGAGGATACAGCGTGAAGATGAAAACAAAGACTGGAGATGTAGCCGGAAGGAAGGTGGTGAAAGGAACTTCTGAACTATGACACACTAATCAAGACGTTTTCAACTACAATACCGGAGAGTAACCTTGCAATATTGACGCATTTATAAACATCAGAAGATGAAAGGAAAATTAAAATGAAAAAAGTAATATTTAATAAATTTAAAAAACCTTACTATTAAAAGGAAAGTAATGATTGCATAAACTTGTAGTGCAAATTAAGAACAGAGAATGAAAATGAAATTAATTACAAGTGCATTTTTTTTATTATAATATTTTTAAACCAATATTTTTTTTTTTGGAATTTGCGAATAAATAAACTAACTAACTAGCACTCCATGGAATTTTCGCGCCGGTGCTGGGTGACTTACAATCGCTTTTCGAGTGAGGAGCTCAGTAAAGTGTCCGAACATTGCGACACAAATGCAGATTAGAAATTTAATAAGCCCTTTAAAATATGCATTCACCTACAGAGATAGCCGCTGCTGTACAAGCTCATCAAAGATTCTACGCCAAATATTTACGTGAAGTTCTCGATATAGATATAAATTGTTGATAGTTTTGACACAGAACAAATTGTTCTGTGTCAAAATTACTTCAGAGCCTATTAAAAAGTATATCTTTCCAGTATTATGAATAAAAATAATAATACTGAAACATCAGCTTCTGTAACAACAACAACAACACCATTTGCTTTGTTACCAGAGCGAAGAAATTAGATTATTACGTATATACTCACTCACTCAGCTTCACGCTGTATAGTCCCGTATGTAGGAAGGAGGCATTGCGTATTGAGTGGCGGAACTCAGCGCCGAACATTTTTCGTCTGAAAATATTAATTACTTCATTTCTTTGGGTGTGGATCAACCGACCTGGTGCGTTAACAGTCACACGCTTATGACCACGCACCACAAAGTCTTTGAAGGTTAAGAGGCCTCTAAATGCTTAAAGATTTCATATTATTTTTTTGAAGTACCCGTCACGAGAGTTAAATCAGGAGCTGATTCTAAGTTCAGTAAAATTTTTGTGTACGTTTATAGAGATGCCTCGCGCTTACAGTCGCTTTTGTTTATATGACATTATTTTTAAAGCATTTTCTTATTATGAGTAATGACAGTGTGGCATATTTACCACAATGTTTTATTTAAAAAAATCTTACAAAAGCATAACAATCTAGCATAAGCAGCTGGAAGGGGAACAAAACAAGGAAAGAAGTATAGAAGTTCTACTTAAGGTAAACATGTTTGTGTCGGGTTTCAATAGTCGGACCATGTTCTCGTTATGTGTTTTAAATTGTCCCGCATTGTGTCCGGAATTTCCGTACTTAGTTGGAAAAATGTACTGTTTACATGCAACTTGACGTAAAACTAGTTCTCTTATCTCTGAACTTCTGTAGTACAGATTTTTTTTGCTTTATATAGTGTCTTATCAGATATGTTTTTGTGTTTTATTTATTATTATGATATAAAACAAGAAAATTAGTTTTTCCAAATGCAAATTAGTTGATAGTTCAATTTGTAGTAATTAAGGACGTTCTTTTTTTTTATATAAATTAAATAAGATTTATACCAGAATCCTACACAAAGTTACCTATCATACACAGAATAATCTAACAAAGTAAATTTCTAAACCCGGTATGAGTCGAAATGGCCCATTTCCTAAAAGAACTATTTCTTTTTTCTTCGAACGGAACACATAACTTATGCTGGAAATCGAGAAGGGAATTACTAAAATGAGAAAGGATATTTTTTACACTTACTGAGAAATAGCAGTGTACTTGACAAGGCTGTCTAAAATTGTACATGTAATGAGTTAAGTGGGATATCTGTGTTAGTACAAAGGAATAGTAAAGAATACTAATATTAATAATTATGTTATAATATTCAAACCTAGAAACTTTTAAATGTGTTTGTAATCTTTCTTTTCCTCTTTCTTCTCTTCGTTATCTATTTTCCTAATTATTCATATTCTGCCTTTAAAAGTTTATCCAGGCTACTTAATATTTTTTTAACAGAACTATTGCAAAATCTTTGGGTCAAACAGCTTGCAAGATTTTAAATAGACTTAGTTCGTGTACAAATACTGTAAGTAAATTAGAAAAATATTTCTTGTAAATATAACATGCACTTTAGTGGCGGCTCGAGTCTCTTACACAAAGGGTTGGTTTGGTTATAAAGCACCATTTTTCATATATTGTCCGCAATCTTGCATTGTGTAAGTAACTGGAAAGTACCTACTTAGAGTGTATAAATATTATACATGTAATTGTATGACCGTTTAATAACAAAATACCACAAGTAGTAATCAAATATTTTTACTGCTACGAAAATTATTCTAAGAAAATTCTCATACTCTTTCGATATAAAAAATCTTAAAAATATAATAATTCTAAACATATTTTAACTTGAGCTGCATTTACGACGTATTTGGCACATCTGAAACATTGTTTCGATTTATCACACTTCATAGGTTATTTTGATATACAGAGTGACCAGATGGTGTAAAGAGCTGCTGTCGATATTGAGTAGCATTAAATGATTATAAGTTAGAATTCTGTGTTTTTAAGCCTGTCGTGGCGCAGGGGCACAATCGTGTGGCTTTCTCAACGACAGGTTGTGCTTTAGATTCCCACTCAAAGTAGTAAAATATCGAATATTTGCAAATGAAATATTTAATATTTGTCCTTTCCACTTGGTAACAAAGCTAAATGTAGCGTTGAGTTCCGTCTATCGACACGCAATTTCTCAAATTCAGCGGAAAGTGAGAAACTGAACGGAGTGTCTTAACGCTGACTAACGGTTCTCTTTGCCTCTCCTGCCACATGCAGAATACAGCGTGAAGCTTTTTGATCGATTCCAAATCCGGTTATGTTGAAAATTTAACACGGTTTGTAAATAAGTAGAAGGATTATACTTACATCATGTATCTGTATAATGCGTTGTTGACATATTTTCACAATATCACTGAACATAATAACATTGAAAGTCTCTTATCATTTATCATGACTTCGCCTATATAATTTTGCAAACTCATCACACAAAATTGACAGTAACAAACACTTAGGAATCTGCCTTCAAGAAAAGCGCCAAGCGTAAATCATAATGGAAGCGTCTTTTATAACAAAAAATATTTGTCAGATTACGAAGATTTATGATGAAATTTCAATATTTAATATAATCGTCGTTTATCTCTTAGCTGTCAGCAAAATTCACTTTTTACCTTTTCTTTTAAAGATGTTGGGTCAAACAGTTTCTTTTTTCATTGAAGTTTTTAATTCTTATTCTGTTTAGTTATTCAGCTCATCTTCTCCAAATATTTATGTGCTAAAATTATAGAAAATTATAATTATTAATACCATTTCCACAAACATTTGTAGTGTATATATTAATTATATAGAGTTTATATTATACTAATATGATGAAAGACATATCAATAATACAAGCACAACAGAATAAATATTTAATTTTTTATTAATTTTTTAGCTTCACACACACTATACAAGGCAAGGCGAACTTATAAATCTAGCAGGCAAGGATTGGTAGCAAAGCCAAAAAAACTTAGAAGCATCCTCCTCAGATGGAACTACTGAGATTATTGAATTTAACCAACATGATCTAACAAACGCCAGCTGCGGCCGTTGCTTGGAAGTAAACGATCACTCGCTTTTATATTTATTCAACGGCATTTACTCAGCGAGATAATGTTTTATTTATTAGATGAAAGATCTTATTAGTCATTCTTGCGCCGCTGTTGTATTTTTTTTAACTTATTATCGGATTAAGAGTTTATATATTTATATTTGTAAAGGTCAATCAGTGTTAAATTATTGTATGCCCGGAGCTACCTACTCCCAAATAATGAGTAAAATTATTTCAAATACTTATTGTCCTAACACAATTTTAGTTATTTTGATCGGGGGAAGGGGAAATGTAAATAAAAAAATATTGCAAGAATATCACTCACAATTGATAAATATGAATGTTAAAAAAATATTATGTTTACATTTCCTTACATAATGAAGTTGCCACAAGAAAATGATACTAGATTTAGCCTATATAATATGTTACATGTTTTAACAAATAGTAATTATGTAACATTAAATAAAAATAATAAAAAAATCATTTAATTGACATAAGTAATATAATCAATATTAAGTAAAATAATTTGACATGTGATAGGCTACACCTATCCTATTTTTACAAAAGACAGATAGCAAGTATGCTATCATATTATATACTTTTACTTTAGCCAATACTGTAGCTATAGACACCAATGTTCCTATTGAACAGTGTAATTTGACATGCTTGGAATCCGTTCCAATTAATTTAAATTAGATAAAAAGACAATAGAGGCCATCTCTGGCAATATAATTGGTTGGTGGTAATAATGTAAATGTAAATACATTATGTACTTATAATGATACAAACTTGGTGCATCAAAACATACAAGGATTTTTGAGTAAAGAGTTAGAAATTGAATTATTCTTAAATTATAAGAAAATTCATGTACTCTGTATCACAGAGCATTGGCTCCGTAACTCTGAGACTATTTTCAATTTCAGAAATCACCAAGTAGTTAGTATGTTCAGCAGAGAAAAAGCAATTCGTGGTGGCTCTTTAATAATTATGGAAAAATCTTACAAATGTAAAAAATCTTACAAAGGTAAAGATATTGTGAGCCTCTCCGTTGAGCAAACTATTGAAATGGCCTGTGCTGAGCTTGAGCATTTCATTGTTGTAAGTGTGTACAGACCTCCCACTGAGTATATATGTATACTGTATGAACACTTTGAAACTGTATTAGAAGAAGTACTTGTAAAAGAAATCTATAGTTGTATGTGTTGATTTTAATATTAACTTACTAGAGAACTGCACCACTTGTACTAGAACTTAGTAAAGACCTGAAGGTCTTTACTAAGTTCATATAACCTAGTTAATTTATTTCATGAGCCAACAAGAATAACTAGTTGTACCGACACTTGTATTGATAATATTTTTACAAACTCTTTACCAAGAGAAAAATCAATAATTAATATGTTAAGCTCAGATCATTGCGGTCAGTTGGCTTCTTTTTACTTTGGAAAAAATAAAATATGTAAACAAAACAAAATTGTTTGTGTACCGATGACAACTGGTCGTATAGAAAAGTTTAGAAGTAATAGAATAGAAAAACTCCAATACGTACAATTTACTGATAAACCTAATTTATTATATGGGAATTTTTATAATGTTATAAAAAATGAGTTTAATGCGGTATTTACTTCTAAAACAGTAAAATCCAGGAGTTTCTTATCATTTAATGATTGGGCGACTGTGGGAATTCATAAGAGTAGACAAAAGTTATATGAACTTTATAATGAAAAAGCATATAACAACAGTAAATCATTTATTAATTATGTCCGAAACTATTCGAAATTGTTTAAAAAAATATGTTCCATGGCAAAATCTTTACATATAAGAAACAAAATAAAAAAATCTTCTGACAAAATTAAAATGACATGGAACATAATAAATTGTGAAACTGGAAATACAAAAAATGCAATTATGAACTTAAATTAAAAACTGACAATGGTGTAACCAGCTGTGATCAAGAAGTTGCTAGTGTTTTTGAAAAATTTTTTGCTGATATTCCAGTTTCCACAACCAAAACCCTTATAGCTTCCACAACTGTCGCTGACTCATTGCTGAAGGAGTGCGTCGACAAATGTAATATAGACTATAAATTTCACTCAATCAACTCTAGAGACATTGTTAAAACATTTAAGACCATAGATATCAAGAAAACATCAGATCTATGGGGTATTTCTTTCAAATTGATTAGTTTTATAATAGACGCTGTTGCTCCTCATCTTGCTGATATATTTAATAATTATATAGAGTATGGTATGTTTCCTGACTTAATGAAATTTAGTAAAATGATGCCTATATACATCCGATCCTAACAATTTTAGACCTATATCGGTACTACCATCATTTAGTAAAATTTTTGAAAAAAATATTTTTAATTAAATATTAATACATTTTAATTATCATAAACTCTTGCACAATAAACAGTATGGTTTTACTAAGGGTCGCTCTACTACCGATGCTGGTATAGCTCTCTTAAAGAGTATTTATGAGGCATGGGAAGGATCGCAGGATGCTCTTGGTATGTTTTGTGACTTGTCGAAGGCATTTGATTGCGTGCAGCACTCGACATTGGTCATGAAACTACACCATTACGGCATAAGAGGACGTGCACTCGATCTTCTGACTTCTTATTTAACTAATAGGATTCAGAAGGTTGATGTAAATGGTAAGAAATCTCCTGGTTCTTCAATCGGTATGGGGGTCCCACAGGGGTCTATTCTTGGTCCTTTTCTCTTTTTAATATATATAAATGACCTACCATATTTAGTTGAAAGGAGCCATGAGATAGTATTGTTTGCAGATGATACATCGCTAATTTTTAGAATGAAAAGAAGACAAAAAGTATATGACGATGTAAACAATGCTCTCTCAAAATTAGTACATTGATTTAGTGCAAATAATTTACTTTTGAATAGTAAAAAAACCAAATGTGTTATATTCCGAACACCCAACACGAAAATTGTCAAAGCCGATGTACTTTAGAATGGTGAAGCCGTTGATCCTGTTGATTCAACGGTAGTTCTCGGGTTCACCATTGACTCTAAACTACAGTCCTCATATCGATGGATTAGCGAATAGACTTAGCTTAGCAGCCTTTGCGGTTAAAAAAATCAGAACATTAACAGACGTGGAAACGGCTCGCCTCGTTTATTTTAGCTACTTTCACAGTATTATGTCCTACGGCATCTTACTTTGGGGTAATGCAGCCGGTATTCAATCAATTTTTGTCTTGCAGAAGCGAGCTATTCGTGCATTCTATAAATGAGGCCCTAAAGATTCTTTAAGGGAAAAATTTAAAGAAATCAATATAATGACCGTTGCATCGCAATACATTTGTGAAAATATTATGTACGTTAAGAAAAATATTAATGAATTTACTAAGATAAAGGATATACATAATATTAATACTAGAAATAAGTTTAATCTTAGTCCGTGAATTTTCTATTTCACAATTTAAAAAGTTGTGAAAAGACGTTTGTGTGTTAAAGGTTATTAACGATTTCATAAATGATAACACGCCTTGGGAATAAAATACTCGCTCCAGGCTATTTCAAATATATCATTGTCACAATTGATTATATGATGTATTTGATTAAAAAAAAGACATGTCCCGCTGAGTTTCTTTCGCCGAATCTTCTCAGGTCTGAGGCAGTAAATTTAGTGAACTGGTGGTAAATTGTTTGACGTTCAAAAAACGAAGCTTGTAACTTCTTATTTTGAATAAAAATATTTGAATTTGAATTTGAATTCCTCCAAGTACCCAGCTACCTTAGGAGTGGGTAAAATCTAATTGATCTCTTGTAAATCCTATTAATCTTTTTAATAGTTATTGTCACTAAAAGATCTGTGTAAAACCGACAAAAATCTATTGTGATAAGAAACATGAAACATAATGAGAGTTTTATAAATTAAATAGTTTATTATTACTTGTTTATTTAAAGCAAAGACAAAGAAAATTATGTGCGGATCACATAATGGTGAGTAATAACCGCCGCCCACGACTCCGTGTAACACCGGAGGATCTACAGGTGTGTTGTCAGTGTTTAAAGTGCAGATAGACGCATATTTTGAAGATACCGATTTGTCATATCAATCTAGAAACACTTCTGCAAGTGGGCCAATCTACAGATGTGTGGCGCGCGGAAGGAAATTCCTATGAAACCGTCGGTTGTAAAAATGTAAATAAAGCGATTTACATAAGTAACCGTTTGACTCCATTTGTGTTTTCTGAATGCACTCTATTGTATATCTTACAAGAACATCAGCGTTCTACGCCACGTAGCTCTGATTCTACGCGATCAGTCAGCGGCTCAATGACAAAGTGTTTTATATTTATAATATAGTATAGTCATAGTTATAACTATAGAGTAATCTCATGTAACTTTGTTTGTTTGGATTTTAAAATAATGTTAAATGAAAACCTTTTTTTCGCGCACATATCTTCTCACGTACTTACATAGATAGATACCTAATTTCAACTCTATAAGTCAAGTAGTTTCGTCTGTGCGTTATCAGTAACTAAAATGTTGTATGTATATATGGATATGCCTATGTATATTATACATACTTGAACGCCATGAAATCGTAAGACTATGTTAGAACGGTCTTTAAATGGCAGTTTGTGGTGTTAATGTAATTTTACCTAATTGTATAAAATGTGATGGTGATAAAAATTAAAGTTAATGTACTTCGACATTTTATAATAATATTAGTTTAATGCTTCAAAAATGCAACACTAGAGGTTTGCGATTTGGATTCTTCACTTTATATAATAGGTTTATATGCATTTTTGAATATATATATATATGCATTTTTGAATATATATATTTTTCAAGGTAGTTACCAAAAGTGAGATAAATAATAAAGTAAGATAAATAATTCAAAACCTTTGCCGGACGATTTCCCAACACAATGAACACAAATCGTCAGAGACGCGACTCATTACCAAATCGTGCGTATAACGAGCACGCCACTCAGCAAAATTTCCCAAACGCTCTTTGGGATATTTTGCTGAGTAGTAGCACAGTATAAATTAGCTTCAGTTAAAATTGTCGTTTCAATAAAAAGCTTTAATGAATGAGAAAATAATGTTACTTTTAAATGGAAATTTAGATTTTTGAGAGTCAGTGTTACAAATATTATGTAAAGTGTCTAGTTGGAATACCAAACTACTAAATCTAATCCGTCCAAAAATTCGGTACTTCTCTACCGTATCGTGTGATGTTTTGTAACAATGAAGTCTACCATAAATTACTATTTCGTTGCTCTTTATATAACGAATTATTTTATAATGAGTCCAATACTTAATAAGATATTCTATAAAATAATAATATATAAATGTTATCTTATCTTTTAAAAATAGTAAGATTTAATCCCAATTTCAAAATTATTAAAACCCAAACTATAAAAATGGATAATTCTTTAAAGACTCTAAATGTATTCAATGTATGTATAAACATGTTACTTGTGACTGTTAACAGTTAATGCTCATTGTTATATTTACTTTTGGATTGGAATGCAAACAGCGTGAAGTTGAGAGAGAGAGTACTTTTGGATTTGTATACATACGGAAATGCGTCTAGCCTGCTACGTTTCAGTGGTATATTTTAAGGATATTTAAAAATATTGCTTAGTATATTGTTTTAAAAATATTAATAAACAATAGAAAAATCAATCTGTGTTTTTTTAATAATTTATGGTTTTTTTTGTGGAAAAGACAAGGCAAACGAGCGTACGGGTCACCTGATGATGAGTGATCACCGTCGCCCACGGCCCCGTGTAACACGAGGGGAACTACAGGTGTGTTGCCGGCCTTAGAGGTGGGGGTAGACGCGCATTTTAAAGGTACCCATGTCGTATCGACCAGGAAATACTATCGTGGGTAGGTAGGTCTAAAGATATGTTGCGCGTGAAAGGAAATTCCTACGAAACCTCACAGTAGTAGAGTGCCACGTGTGCAGATGATGTGAGTGGTATAGTAACTTGTAGTGTACTGTGCGGTAAGAAAATTCGGTGGCAGGTATCAAGTTAAATAGTTCTCCAGAACACTCCCCGCGATAAATGCGATAGAGAGCGCACAGTGAAGATACGTCTCTACGCAAAGCCAAAGTGACAAGCCCCTTACAGATCATTGAGTCCCCAACGATGCGAATGACTCTACGTTATACGCGATCAAATGGTTCAACCGGATACTGGGGTGCACGAGCCCAGAGGTAAGAACAGTATTCCGTATGAGGCCAAGCCTGTGTCCTGTACAGGGCCAAACGGTGTATTAGCGTGTAATGCTGTCTCGCCCTGCTGATGCAGTTACCCCCAGTTTCTTCGAGGACAACTTGGCCTTGCTTTCTAGATGATCGCGATACTGGCAGTCGTTCAAATAGCTGAGGCCCGATATACTGATGCAGGGCGTGTCTTTAATGGAAGGGAGTGTTCTCGAAAACAGGTGATATGACAAATGGGTTTTTTTAGTGGTTAACGCGCAGACTTGTATCTTCTGGGGTTTGACTTGAACCAAGTTTTTTTCACCCCATTCAGAGACATCGGAGACATTCTTGAGGGAGGCCTCAACGGAAGACACAAGTTGATTTCGTCACTGGTCGACGTTTTCCTGAGAAATTTATGTGAAGAATAAGCTGATTACATATTTTTTTTCAAAATAAATGTGGTATGTACACTTAACTAAACCTCACAAGGTTTAGTTAAGTGACCGTGTTTCAACGGCAATCGGCTTTCAGCTATTAGTGATTGACTGGAGCCATGGTTTAGGAAACTAATATAACGTTTAAATCAATTGTATGATTTTAGATCAAACCTCTCTCTATATTAATCTAACAGATTCCTAAGATTTAACAAATGACAGTGTTGGGTAAAATGTAAACCACTTTCAAAGTGAACGCTATAAAATGCAAGGCTTCCATTTTAGTTTACAAGTAACTAATCTATACAGATATACATACGTTAACTTGCTAACTGTAAGTATTATACGATAACTGCTGTAATAGAGTTCAGATACAGTTGCGAGTGGTTTTTGAATACATTATTTATGCTCTCTTAACGCGTTGTTTAAGAAAATAGAGAACCACAACTAAAACTTCTTGTTTGTGTGTTAACTAAAGTTACCAAAGTTTGTTTAAAATGCTTACAAGAGGAACTTTCATTTATTCATAATATTCATGCAAGCAACTCATAAACAAAAATAAATTATATTAAATATTTATAATAAACATACACCTGAGTATGTTCTTTATTGCAAAATTACTAATGAATACTACTGAATTTTATAAATATAAAGACACATACTCTTACTTTAAACATTTACCGTAACAAGCCTTTTGAAATTATTTTCTTTTGTTTAGATAAATATAGATAGATAAATATTTTAACTATTTCAACAATTTTTTGTTTATTTAAAATTAATATTATATGATACAAAAATATAATGTAAATACACACGTAAGAACTGAAAAAATATATTTATTCTTGCAATATATGATAGTTTAACTATAAATTTAATACTTTACCGTATTAATATAAAAATTGATTTTTTTGTAACTATTTTTAGAGTATATATACATAGAATTTCACATACAGGTATAGATGATTAAACTTAAGTTTTATAAAAGTGAAATTAAAAAATATTATATCGTAAGCACCATTTTTTTAGCTGGAATGTAGCATTAAAACTAAAGGAGATGCGATTGCGGCGGCGAGATCAAAGAGTATTCCAAGGTAGCTTCCACCATAAAAATTAATGGTCCCTTTAACAATGTGTAACAATATTCGGATTTTGCTGATCATTTACGGTTTGTATTATGAAGAGTGTTGTAAAATTGTATACTGTTCTGTGACGTGGTAATGGATAATAGTACTATTGAAGTATTTGATTACATTTGCAAAAGTTTATGTTTCAATTTTCGATTCCAGTGTAAGTACATTAAATGATTTATTTAAAAACTTCTCATTATTGCGTGCAGCTTATTTCCGGAAACTGGATCGCATGCAACAGAGAGCCTTTCAAATCAATGGGGACCCAATGATCTGTAAGGGGCTCGATACTTTAGATCGCGAAAAGATGTATCCTTGTTACGTGTACTTTACCGCAATTATCAAGGGGACTTTTGTGGAGAACACTTTGACCGGGCACCCGCCGCTGAATTTTTTAACCGCACAGTTTGCATGAACAGAAACACCATTCTCATCATCTGGACGCGTGACACTTCACTACCTATACGTGGCAGTATTTCCAGGTTAATACGTACATAGGTACGCTCAAAAAGCGCGTATACCTCTACCAACCCACCTGTAGCTCACCTGGTGAAACACGGGGTTGCGGGCGGCACTAATCAGTATCCGATTGGGGTAGTCTTATTCATAAGAAAACCCCCTAAAATGGGAATCAGTCACTACCCATATCTCCGCAAGAGCAAAAATAAGAGGCTTGCACAGTGAAACCAATATTCAGTAGTTCAGTAATTAGTGGAGCCTTAAGAGAGGAGATTAAGAGAGATTTTTTTATAGAGCTTTCTAAGGTTTTGGGCAACGTAGGGCGGTAAATTAAAATAATTGCAGGTGGAAATCATACTCACAAGAGTCTTTGTTAACAGATATTTTATAATAACTGTTAAATTTTCAACACCCTGACTAATACCATTAGGGATAAATAGGGAACAATTATAGCTTTAGAGTACGGGGAAGAGATCGCTAAACAATAATCTTATGATATGGTCTGATAGGAGCAAGAGATTGAGAGAACGTATCTTTTGTCATATTCACATAGAAGCGTTGAGGGAACGGGAAACGATAAGATATGTAATATATGCACTATTGTGGCTTCAAAAATTACAAACTACCACTTTATTAAAAAATCTCTCTCTAACACGTGTGTCAACAAATAAATACGCTAGTGAATAAAGTAATGCATATATGTAGTTATATGGACATGACACAAATTAATCTGTAAAATGAAATCAACACGGTCTGTGGTATCATTAAATGTCTATTAATCCTCTGTAAGCGTCCAGAAGCACGTATGTGGTGTTTTGTAGTTATATTTTCATGAACCGGCTTAAACTTAGGTACTGTGAACAAATATGTTACTAATGCATAAAACATAAAATATTTTCAAAATTAATTATTTTTTGTAAAATATAGTTATATAGTTTCAGTATTATAATATTTTATTATATTATATTTATTGACATTACGAAACTTTCATTTTTCTACCTAATTAGTGTCATGCAATTAAAAACGAAAGATTTAAAAAAATCATACAACCAGCCTGTAAAGCAACGAGTAGTGGGAAAAAATACTCTGTTATATAATTATAAATGCCACATGAAATATAACATATATATATATATATATATAGGAATTATATACATTACACATAAACAAAGATACAGAGAATTGCGTGAAATGTAATAAAAAATGTCTATCGACCCAACATAAACTATGAGCATAATTGTATTTTAGCTATTCATTGTATGAACATTTCTCAGACACGGCCATTCATTATGTATGTACATACATATGTATGTATGTACGTGCTGATTATTTAGCAGTATTCTCGCAATCACAATATGTTACGCACCCTTGTGCTATAAAAGAGAGATAAGGAGTTGTATATGTGGCCCCGAAGTCATGTTTACGCATCCTCAGTATAGTTATGCTATAAGCGCTAGAATTTGAGTCGGTAATATCCCTTATTGAGTAGGTAATATCCCTATTGTATTGAAATGAAAAATGATATTTATATTAAATGTTACTTTAATGTACACATTGACACCTACCAACTACTGCAAAGTACTTGCAATGTTTTACTTAACTACTGCAAGGTACTTACAAAGCTTTATTTTACATTTAAACTAAATATATACAATTAGGTGGCATAACATATTTATTAAATAAAAATTAGGAATATAAAAATATTATTATTGATTTCGAAACTTGAGTATCAATCGTGGCAATGTCTCAAAGTTTCAGTTCAGTTTTTCCAGCTGCATTTTTTACCTCTCACATAACCGAGGCAGAGAATGAAGATAGAATGGAGAGAAATGGAAAGGGAAACTACAGTTGAGACTCTCTCCGCCTTCTCTCCGACTTCTTGAAGCATTGCGTATTGAGTTGACAGAACTCAACCGGTTTTAGAAAGAGTAGAAAATTAATATACCAAATATTTATTTTAACTCACAACCGTCACTTTACAGTCGAAGGCTTGTGCCTCCGCGCCACGACGTCGTCAATAATGGGTAAAGATATTTAATACTATTTATATCACATTTAAATATATATTACAATGAAATAATATATACCTATAGATTCTTAGCATATACGTTCATATGTAGTCATACAAAGGATAAAAATTTATTTTGCAATCACCATATTAACGAGAAGCACTTCAATTGCTCCAAGCTTTCCACCGATTTCTCCGATTAGACTTAGTCGAATCTTACCAAGTACTTATAATTATTTACTTTCAAATTTGACTCGTTTGACTGGTGTCATTATTTTTCAGGCATAACGTTATTTAGCTGCTGTTCAGATTTAAAATTCATATCGTGTAACATTTTAAAGTAAATATATTACTGTAGGCACTTCAGTAAAACAAAATAGAATGTATGCATGCATGTTAAAACTATATAGTTTACTTGTATCACCCAAGCTTCGAGTGATACCACTCGAAGCTATATATATTTATTGCTTACGGCTTTTAAAACGCCACATAGTGATCGGGAATTTCAGTTACTGATTAATGAATTTGTATTAAAAAAATGGCTCAGTTGTAGGAACAATATTTGTTGTCATTTTTTTTTTATTTATTACAATTCTAATATTTGATTGTATAGTTTGATAAAAAATAATTTGATATTCAAGTTTTGCTCTATTTTTTATTATATTTAGTCTATATAATATTTATTTTATACTTTGAAGAAACAATTACATTAGATATAAGAAAAGTGGATAGTAAGAGAGAAAGGGTAAAACTTCGGTTGACATTCGAAACACTGATCTATGAGTATTTAATTCCCAAGATGTGTCATTTTTTAAAATAATCGTTAATTTCTTAATAACCTTTAACACACAAACGCCTCTTTTACATTTTTTTATTATTGTGAATTAGAATATCGCCGGACGTTTTCTGGAATCCTATTGTAAAAGCGTACACATTGTCCCATAAAGAAATTAGGAACTCCATGCAATCGATGCACTAAGTTTAAACTTAGTTCTAGTATTAATATTATGTACATAGGTATATCACCGATTTTGCTAAATTCATTAACAATCTTTTAACATTAATAAGACTCATTTTCAAAAATCCATTCAAAAGCAACGGTCAATTAATAAAATTTGTGGTCGCCCAGTGGTCGACTTTCGACCATATAATAAATTTAAATTGTAAGTGACTTAATATACATTATTAAAATACAATATTAAAACATTATTAAGGTTCTACTGTCGAAAACTAAACTATTATAACCACAAATTTGACCAAGACTGTTATTTGCCAATTTCTTTTTTGAACAAATTATAAGAAATTAAAAGAAAGTAAAATAAAGATTATCTATTTAAAAAAATCTTTACTAAAACAAAACTTGCTATAAGAGGATGCAAAACAAAAAATCATGCGTTGAAAATACTATTCATTTAGAGCATTTTTTATCGCATATTGCAATAGTTTTATTAATGACTTAAAATTTCTCTGAAAACAATGTTTTTTGTAAAAATTCTTTCATCGTTTGCTAAATGTCCTTGGCCGTTATATTCGGATGTATAAAACCTTAAACCATCGAATGAACGAACTCTACTTGCTGCGACATGCAATTGCCCATGTGTAAAAACTGGTCGATTTAATAAAACTTCAATTTTTTGGAATGTTTGTCCTTGAGACGTATTTACTGTCATTGCAAATGCAGGAATTATAGGGAATTGAGTTCTTTGAAAGTTAAATGGTAAAATAGTTCCAGAGTACGTTAAATTTATACGTGGAACCAAAATTCTCTTACTATGTGCGGTCCCAGTTAAAACTTCACAATCTATTGAATTTCGATGCATAGATTTGATGCGCATTCTTGTTCCATTGACTAATGCGTCCTTAGTATTTAAGTTTCTGATCAAGAAAACTATGCAATTAAATTTTTAATACTTACTTATGTGGTGGTAAGCCACTGATAGTCAAAGAATTTAAAAACTGTACCGGATAGTTATTGATGTCATTGTCATTATCACAAATTATTTTATCATAACTATGATATGTGCGCTGTTCACCAGGAATTTAATTCAGTATATCAGTATTAATAAGAGTACAATCATCATTTGTAGGTGCTAAAATAACAGAGTTCAATATATTTTGTGACAGTATGTTTTCGGAAATATTTCCTCATGAATAATATTGTTTTTATCTCCTATTAATTGTTGAGGTATTTCGATAACATTTTCACCAAACTGAGGAAACTGCGGTGCCTCATCATTACCATTTTTTTTCAAGAATTCAAATTCTATTTCATTTGGTAAAGCTCTCATATTTCGAGTAAATGTAACTTTATGAAAATTAGGAAATCCATGCCATTCACACGTGACCCGTGTGGGATAACTGGTAAGATTTGCCGAAAATCACCACACAAAAGTATAGTTTTTCCTCCAAATGCTTTATGATTATCATTTTCATCGCAAAGATCACGATGATTTTCAACACTTGCAAAGGACACATAGAAACTTCATCAATTATTATTAATGATGATGGATTTATAAAACTACCGTAGCTACTGTTTGCAGTAATATTTGGTACTGAATTTTCTAAAATGGGTATAGGCAATTTAAACACATTGTGTAAAGTCCCACCTCCAGGTAATAAAGTTGAAGCTATGCCACTGAACGCAGTTGGAATACAACGAAGATTAAGCGAATTTAATTTGTGAATTATTGCCGTTTGAGTGAATGTTTTGCCACAACCTGCATGAGCAGTTAAACAACTTCAAATTCAAATTCAAATTCAAATATTTTTATTCAAAATAAGAAGTTACAAGCTTCGTTTTTTGAACGTCAAACAATTTACCACCAGTTCACTAAAGTTACTGCCTCAGACCTGAGAAGAACCGGCGAAAGAAACTCAGCGGGACATGTCTTTTTTTTTAATCAAATTTTACATCATATAATCAATAGTGACAATGATACATTTGAAATAGCCTGGAGCGAGCATTTTATTCCCAAGGCGTGTTATCATTTATGAAATCGTTAATTTGGTAATAACCTTTAACACACAAACGTCTTTTCACAACCTTTTTAAATTGTGAAATAGAAACCGGCTGAATACCGGCTGCATTACCCCAGAGTAAGATGCCGTAGGACATAATACTGTGAAAGTAGCTAAAATAAACGAGGCGAGCCGTTTCCACGTCTGTTAATGTTCTGATTTTTTTAACCGCAAAGGCTGCTGAGCTAAGTCTATTCGCCAATCCATCGATATGGGGTCCCCACTGTAATTTAGAGTCAATGGTGATCCCGAGAAATACCGTTGAATCAACAGGATCCACGGCTTCACCATTCAAAAGTACATCGGTTTTCAAAATTTTCGTGTTGGGTGTTCGGAATATAACACATTTGGTTTTTTACTATTCAAAAGTAAATTATTTGCACTAAACCAATGTACTAATTTTGAGAGAGCATTGTTTACATCGTCATATGATAATATGAATAACATACATTGGATCCAGTATCATGATACAAAATTTCACGAATCACTTGATCAATGAGATTACGCTGTTCACTATTTGCAGCTTCATATACTCACAAAACAGCATCTCTTGTTCTATTGTGTCAGTAATATTTTGTTCTTCTATTCTCTGCGTGTATATCGGAACTGGTAAACCTAAAATGTGACATTACAAATTATGAACATTTAAAATATCATCAATTTGTAATAGAGCATTATGAAAACATATTTCTTCGTTGTAAAGTCTTAGAAAATTTTCACTAAGATATACTTTAAACTCATTCCATAACGCTAATGCATGGTCTGGCACATTTATTGCACAAATGAAACCAAATAAATTCCGCATTTTTTTTTAGTGAATGTAATTCTTTTGATTCATTTAAACATTCCGCACGCTTCAACGAAAGTAGGATATAAAAATCCATTGTAAGTTCTAACATCCTCAAATGATTTTGGACCACAGACATGTAATAAAATCAATCGTAAGTGAAAAAGTTCGATATGTTTTGGTGATACTACATACACCCTTGTAATGATTTTATTACCCCCACGGTTTCTCTTCTTCCATTTTTTTCGAGCATCTTCCCACACAAAATGCATAGGAATTTCAATATATTTAAACTCTCGTGCTGATGGATCTGATCGATTCAATTCAAAAAATGCTAATAATTTTGTTTGTCTTACATTATCAATTACTTGATGTTCCTGCCCTTCTCGGAAGTTAACATTCTGTCGACGCGGTAAAGTGACTGAAAATGCATAGGTAATTCATAGATGCTCCATATGGCTTCTGTTGATCCGATATAACGACCAATTAAGAAATTCGTAACTTCATTAATTTCTATATTTTAATCTTGTTCATTTCTCCCAGACTCTAATTCAACAGACGCACTAACATAGCCTTTATACACATATTTATATTTGGCTCTTTTGACTGTAGTACACACTTCAACATTTATATGGCAATTAAATTTGGCAAGTAAATATGGATTGTATGGTACAACATACCGATTGTCAAGGCAACTACCACGAACTTTTTCATGAATACACTTATCACGTCTTCTGTATAATGGATACCCATTTAAAGATTTACATGTAGTTTCATTAAATTATTCTGGATACTCTTTTATACATTTTCCATCTCTCATACAAACTAACTAATTAGGATTAAGTACTCCGCATGGACCATGCATCATATGTTGGATGTGTTTCAATGTCAGGTATCTCCGCAGATACAACTTTATCAATATCTATAGCATTAACAATTTTATCTTGCTCTTAAATGAGTGCTTCAAGTTTACCAAAGTAATTTTTTTATATAAGGCCCTCTATCAATGCTTTCAATGTCAACTTGAACACACGCACAGTAATATGAGGTCTAAAATTAGGAGCTTCAACTACACCAATGTTGTTAACTTTTTCTGGCCATCTAGGATTGCAAGTCATTGTAATAAATAAGGAAGGTTTTCCGTAATGTTGTACAATTGACATTGCATCTAAATAATTCTAAAACATATTTCTTGGTGACCCATTAGATGAAGATGGTAAAATGACTCTACGTCCAACATTCTTGGCATTCATGTTCAATTCTAAGTAGTCTGTTAAATTGTTGTAAACTTCAGACCTACGACTTGTTTGATTTTGTCGAATGAAATGTATTCGTGAGCCCTCTATTCTCACATACATATCAACAATCCACTGCAGAAATAATTTTTGTGAATGGTGTAACATGCTGAAATCATCTCTAATTGTAAGCTGTATACTGAAGCATGGTTAATCTATTTCTGGGTGCTCTTGAATTAGATGTAGTTGGTGTATTATGAGCAATATTGACATGCCACCCAGTATCACCGTTGGGTAAAAGCAGTGGGTACGCTAAAGGGTCTAACGATGAGTCCAAAACTGAGATATTCCTAATTAAACTATTAACTTTTAAAAATCAAATCATATTTCGTTCGAAAGGTGGCTCACCATCAAATGTATTAAATATTACTGCTACACCAGTTTGAACTGCATCATTAAATCGGCGTAGATCTAAATGATGATTTACTTTAATTAGCATACAAATTTGTTTGTTTTGATTTTCGACTCTCTGACAATGATTTTTCATTGCAATGAATGACCGCACAAAAGGATTACTGCGTTCCAATTCCAGTGAAATTTCATGCATTATGTTGTTGTTACATGTTTGATTAATACGTTCTTGTAATCTATAATTAATGGCAGTGTCAACATCATAAAAATATAGTTGTGCTTAGCATGGTGAGAGACCATATGCAGCAGTCATTGGGCCTGATCTGTGATAAAAAAACATCATGTATTTTCAAATGATACACTCCACTTGTAACTGCCTCAGCAACTTTGGCTTCTGAGCTAACCATAGCAAAACATGAATTATATTTCCTAATATTATCAAAATATTTTTTTGATTTACTTTTTATTGAAGGTTTATTTGAAGTAAGTCTGATGGACTATAATGATTTAAAATATTCATTTTGACTTAAGGGTGGTATTATTGCTTTACCCTTGTGACAACATGAAGTGAATGCAGTTCGGTCGCCTAAAGTTACCTCAGATTCAAAATGTTTCGCATTGCAAAACCTGCACTTTAAATTCATCAAACCACAATCATAACTTCGTTTTTTTCGGCGGTAGGTGTAAAAAAAGTTAACACTGTTAAAATTTTGCTCTTCTTGTTTTTAATCCAAAAAGCTATTTATAATTTACATTAAAGTTTTAAAAAGTAATAAAAAGTTACAAATAGTGATAACAATTATTTTACAACATTTACCTTGGATTTAATGTCTATAATTGCTTAAATAAAAGCACTCACCTGCTGGCTCTTAACATCACTTTCACTACACAATAACAAACCAACATAAAGTACAGAATGGCACAAGCTGAGGATATTTTGGAAGTTCACAGGAGCATTGCAGAAGCACTTAGCAAAAGAATGGCTGATTTTGAAAAACAATTAAATAACAGTGGCTGTAATGAATCTGGTAAGAGCACTCTTGACAAGCTTGTTTTTGAATTTAAGGAGTTTAAAACTTCAGTTTGTAGCATTTTTGATCTGCTTAAGTCCTTAATTAATAATTTAACCAAACAAATTGATGAAGTGGACAACTCTACTAGAAGAAATGCACTTCTTTTTGGTGGCATTGAGGAAGCAGATGGTGAAAATCTGGTGTCAACTATACTAGGCACTATTCAAGTATTGATGGAAGTACCCAATATAGGTGCTTCTGCTATACAATCCTGCCATAGATTGGGGGCTAAAACAGCCAACCGCAGTCGTCCCATTTTAGTGCGCTTCAACGATCTCAAAGTGAAGAGTAATCTATGGGCCAACAAAAAGAAATTAAAGTCTTCTCAAGTGGTATTAAGTGAATTCCTAACCAAATCTCGCCAGGCTTTATTTGTTGAAGCGCGAAAACTTTTTGGTGTTAGAAATGCCTGGACATACAATGGTAATGTATATGTCAAGCTGCCTAATAATGAGCGCAAACAAATTTCTACAAACTCAGACTTAGAGGTACATTTAAAAAATAATCCATGTGCCAACTCTTCCGTGTCTCCTGTTGAAAAAGCCTGTACTAGTTCTGAGCGTCCTAAAGGTAGTCCTGCAATAGTTAGTGAACCAACCAGGAAGCCTATCACCCGGCGTAATATAACGAAGAAGTCTTAATTAATTTAAGTTGTTTCTGGATCATTCTTCTTATTATCATGTATATATCAAGACCACCTGGAAATTTACTTAAGTAATCTTAATTTTTATTCCTTTAATTTCTTTTGTTTTTCATAGTTTGTTTCTACTATTCTGTGCTTTACACATCTATATTGCATCCCTTTGTGAATAGTGTCCTCACTTACTTATTATTCGTTTCTCTGTTTTGTTTGAATTTATAAATGATAGATAATTGTTACTGAATTTCTTCTGTTTTTTATTTAATTGTATTTAGCCTCAATCATGTCTCATATGTCTATTTACATATAATTTTGTTATATTATGTTCAATAGTATTTCTACCCTTAAACTCACTTATTTTTGCAATTTTTTTTTTTTTGTAGTGAATTGCATTGCATGGCAGTTCCATTGTTATTATTTTTGTAGCAATGGTTTTATTATACAATTGTACTTTATTTTATTTATATTTATATTATAATCGTAGTTTCTTTGTCTCATTTCTTATGCTATGTTTATTAACTTTTAAGCAATGATGTAATAACCACACATACTGTTGTGTTTACATTTTGTAGTTTGTCAATGTCAACTGTCACTTCCTACTGTAAGCTTTTTTTTGTATTTAATGACATGAACAGTAGTATTTTGGTGCCATATATTTATATATTTCCCTTTCTTTTTACTTTGAGGGTTTAGCTGAGGGATGTAAAGTGTGTTAAATGCAATTACCTAATACTGTTCTCTTTTTTTTTGTTTGTTTTTTTTTTTGGTCTACCTGTAATAATTATAAAATGTATTACTACTTCTTTTTCTATAGAGCCAACAGGTCATGTGTGAATATTTATAGGATATTTTTATTTTGTTTGAAACTTTTTATTATATTTTTAATACCTTTATTTTATTTATTTTATTATTTTGTAGCTATTTTTGTGCAAATTATATACATATTTCTATTAATTTATATATTTTTATTATTAGTTTATATTTCTATTTTTATAAATTATTTATTAATTTATTATGGATTCAAGCATCGATTCCTTTCACTCTGCTTTAAGCTATGACGCGGAAAGCAATAGTTCCTTTTGCAGTGCGAATGAGTCTTTGACACTTGATAAAATATTAATGAGAGAGTTTTCACCTCTTAAAAACTTTAACATCTGTCATATTAATGCTCAAAGTTTACCCAGTCATTTCTCTGAATTTTACTCCACATTTAATCGAATTAATATTCACGCAATATTAATTTCTGAATCTTGGCTGAAACCTACTTTGCAGTCTTCTTGCTTTTCTGTTCCTGGCTACACTATAATAAGAAATAATCGTCTTGGTAGGGTTGGTGGCGGCGTGGCGATATATCTTAAAACTCATATTTCATACAAAGTCATCTGTCAATCAACGTTTTCTCTAGATTCATGTCTGGAGTACTTATTTATAGAAATAGATGTGGGAATTAAAATTGCACTCGGAGTTGTCTATTGCCCCCCTAACAAAAGTTACTTTAGCAATTTAGATATCATTTTGGAAGACGTCCTAGCCAATTACACGCAAATTATAATAATGGGTGATTTTAATACATGCCTTTTGAAAGATGATTACCGAGCAAGAAAATTACACTCCACTCTCTTTTCCCTCAATTTATGCGTGTTGCCCCTCAATCCCACTCACCACTCTAATAATACAGATTCCTTTCTAGATTTAATCATAATCTCAAATCTACACCTTGTTTCCAGATTTGGCCAATTTTCTGCCCCTGGATTTTCCTTACATGACCTTATCTATGCTTCACTTAACATTAAATCACATAGGTCTAAACCTGAAACAATTTTTATTAGAAATTTCCGTGACATAGATACTGAAAAGCTTAGATTCGATGCTGCTTACATAGATTGGTCACAAGTAGAGGCAATGTGCACTGTAGATGACAAAGTTAATCTTTTAAATGCCAATATTACAGAATTCTATGATAAGCATGCGCCATATAAACTAATTAAAATTAAAAAACACCCAGCGCTGTGGTATAATGACGCCTTTCACAAAGCTAGGGCCAAAAGAGATAAAGCTTTTACAAAATTTAAGACCAATCGGAGTGACCACAACTGGGCACTATATAAGGCTGCAAGAAATCAATGTAATCAGATGTGTAGAAAATTAAAACGCCAATATATCTTTAATAAAATACGAAATTCTTCTCCCGAATCGACTTTAAAATTTGTAAAGTCTCTCGGCATTGGCAAACTTGCAGCTTCCCCTGAGGACTGTAAAATTGATTTAAATGTCCTTAACCAACACTTCTCCTCATCTTCATTACTTGATGTACGTATTAAAACTAGTACGCTTGCTGATATTCATAGTTTGCCGAAATCTCAAATCCCATTTTTTTCATTTTCTTCCATCGATGATGATGATATTAAGAAAGCTATTCTAGCAATCTCATCTAAAGCAGTAGGGTCGGATAATGTTAGTCGTAGTATGATCACCTTAATTTTAAACATCCTGATTCCTGTAATCACACATATTGTTGATTTTTCTTTTACCTCTAATAGTTTTCCGGAAAAGTGGCGTGAGGCATTTATTCTCCCACTTCCAAAAATACCAAATCCTATGCTACCGTCACATTTTCGTCCTATATCAATCCTTCCATTCCTTTCCAAAATTTTAGAATCCATTGCGCACCAGCAAATTTCCTCTCATTTTTTAAAATACGACTTGCTAAATCCGCTGCAGTCCGGGTTTAGAATTGGACACAGCACAACTACTGCTTTGTTAAGAGTTACTGATGACATTAGATTGGCAATGGAGAAAAGACATCTAACTGTGCTTATCTTAATCGATTTTAGCAATGCATTTAACACAGTAGATCACGATCTTCTCCTTGCTCATTTATCCAGTGTCAATGTCTCAAGTTCAGCTTTAGAATGGCTTTCTTCCTATCTTCAGGGACGTCGACAGTCTGTTCGTGTAGGTCGGATTAACTCTGACTGGCAAGATCTGAAAGTCGGCGTGCCTCAAGGCGGCATTTTATCTCCACTTCTGTTTTCAGTCTTTATAAACTCCATTACTTCCGTTATATCCTCTCGATACCATCTTTACGCTGATGACTTGCAGCTTTATGAACATGCCAGTGCTGACAGTATCATAGATGCCATTAACACCTTAAACACCAATCTTCGGCAAATATCGATATGGTCAACAAAATACGGCGTTGAGGTCAACCCCAACAAATGTCAGGCAATAATCATTGGTAGCTCACATCAACTGGCCAAACTAAACCACAGCACACTACCTTACCTTACATACAACGGCACAGTTATAGAATTCTCTAAAACTGTAAAAGACTTGGGAATTTTAATTGATGAAAAGCTATGTTGGAATGATTATATTTCCAACATTTCACGTAGGATTTATGCTACGCTACACTCAATGGTGCGACTTAAAAACTTTTTACCGGTGCGAGCAAAAATTCAGCTAGTTAATACACTGTTGCTTCCTATTATTGATTATGGTGATGCTTGCTGCTTGGATTTAAATAAGGACCATCTAAATAAGCTAGAACGACTACTTAATACCTGCATTCGTTTTATTTATAGCCTCCGCAAGTATGACCATATTTCATCTAGTAGGAGGCAACTCGGCTGGCTGAAAGTGGTTGATCGAAGAAACTCCAGATTGCTATGCTTACTTTATTCTGTTCTCTTTAACCCAAATTCTCCTTCTTACCTCTCTTCTGACTTCTCTTTCCTTTCCTCTTTCCACAATAAATCTCTGCGCTCACAATCTAATCTTACACTGTACATTCCAAATCATAATTCTGGCTTTATGTCTAACTCATTCGCTGTCACTGCGGTCAGGCTCTGGAACGACTTGCCTGAGAGTATTAGAAGAGCTCCTTCTCGAGAGTCTTTTAAACGTCAGCTTAAAGCGTTATTTTTACTAAAACCATAATATTACTGTATATACTCGTATATATGTAAATATATTTATATTTGTATAGGGTATGTACATATGTATATATATATATGTGTGTGTATATGTGTGTATATATGTGTATGTATATGTATGTATATGTGTGTATATTTATGTATGTTTATAATTCTATGTAACCAAGCGCATATATTTGTGTAATTTGTGAATATATGTATATATTATAATGTATACTTCAATGCACGTATATCTATTTTATTTAAAAATTACTCTTGTTGTTGCACGCCTACACATTTATTTCCCACATGACAAGGTTGGCTGGTAGAAAATGCTTTTTAGCGTTAAGCCCGCCTTTTGTGCCTTTGTATATTTTTACTGTGTGCAATAAATAATTTAAAAAAAACTTAAAAATACATTTGGAATGACATTTAAGCACATTTAAATGCATCTCTCAAAATTATATTACTGTCTAATACTACTGATGGGGAATTATTCCTTCATCTTAGAGAGATATTCCTTCTTCTTTGTCTCTCACTCCGACTCGCTAATGTCGAGGCATAATTAAAGTTGTTTCATTTGATTACTGAAATCAAGAAGAGAAAAAGTTTTTACCTGTATGAAGATTTCTTAATTCTGATAATTCGTACACAAAATCACTTATTTATCCTAAAGTATACGCAATCACTGAAATCGTAAACTACAATAATTGCTTTAAACCAGCAATATCAAAAAAAATTGTACCTGAATGTTGATAATGCAGATTGCTGCTACAGAACTTTCTTTATGCATATAATGATAGTCCTTGAAAGACGACGATACGTTTAAATGTATCTTAGTGCTACACAACTCACATAAATTAAGCGCTCAGTATTTCACGTAGTATTCGTCAAATAAAACTTTAATTAACTTTAAACATTCAATAAAACCACAGGAAACAAACTTTTCAACTATGACAAACAAAACAATTTGACCACAGAGTATGTATGCGTGTGTCAAATGCATGCTAGTTAGTATAATGTTTTATTATCTGATTTAATGTATTTTTATTGCATTATTATTAAAATCATTTTTTTATACTAAATGATTCAAAAAAACTTTTTTTTGAGTAGGTACTCCACACAAAACCATTTTTTGATATGTTAATGTCTATGGACAAAATGAATATAAAAGAAACATGCGTGTGTGAAATGCATAGTAGTGTGTGTAATGTTTCTATGTCTATTGACAAAATTAAAAACAAAAGAAACATGTGTGTGTGAAATGCATGGTAGTGTGGGTAATGTTTTATTTATTGATATAATGTACTTTATAAGCATTATTATTGAAAAATATTAGCGTTCTGCACTTCTCCTGCCCATAAACTATAAGTGTGCCAAGTTTTATGCTCCTGCGTCCGCGCAATTGTCGTAAAAAGGGGTCCAAAGTTTTGGCATCACGTATTAATATATAGATTACCGGTCGTAAGGACCAAACCCACAACCTGTAGGTTACAGTCACACGCTTGTAGGGTCCCGTAAGCCCTGTACTCCGTCTTCGACATGACATGTAGATTAAGACCACCGTTCTCAAGCGTACCCTTTTAGAGAGAGTTTTACTTTACATTCTAGCGTCCGGTTTTCGTCAATGAGTGCTATGTCATCGGCATACATCATTAGCCACAGAGACTGATCTTGAATGTGGGCCAAGACAGTATCTATCACTACATTGAACACAGTGACTGCTGAGCCCTGGTGAACACCTACTGTAATCTGGAAAAGTTTAGCGTCGCCAACAGTAGTCCTAACTATAGAAGCAGAGTTGTGATACATATCTCTGATAATCTCAATATAGTTGTAAGGGATCCCTTTGGACCGCAATGCCCACCAAATACACAGACGAGGCACACAGACAAAGGCATTCTGCAGATCTAAAAAGCTGAGATCTAAAAACCAAAGTTCTGAGGGGAAAATATTACAATGGAGATAATGTAAGCTAAATATGACTCACATAATTCTACATAAAGACAGCTTTTATTAACTTTACACAGTAGTGGTACTAACATTTGTGTGGTTAATAATTAAAGTAGATTTTATTAAAATGTCAATTTAAAATGTACAATAAAACATTTTTATCTTACAATTGTATTTTCTGTTCTATAACTGGAATAAGTAAACAATCATTTTACTATATCCTTATATTTGTTATAACGAATTTGTGCTTAGAAGGCAGTAAATATTTTGTAATATGTTAACGGTACTTCAAAGTTAGTGGTCAATAGTCAAATCTGACGTGTTCCTAACGTAGCCGCATATAGTTAAAGAATTTTATTATTTTAATCGAAGATACCTAGAACGAGAGCTCTGCCAAATAAAGTTGACGTTGTCGTTGTGCTCCGACAAAGTTCGATTAAATAATTCTAAAGGTTTAGTGCATTTATATATTAAAATAATATTTGTTTTATAAGATTTTTTTTTATTTTTATTATTCATCGTCTTCCGTATTATATATAGTATTTGCATACTCGAAAAGTCTCTAATATAGACAGCGAATCGATTCCAATAATTATTTACAACCATAGTCCATAATCCGTTCAACTTCTTAGAACATTAAAAAATATATATTTTCCAATAGTAATAATTCCCGGATACCCTACAAGTACTCTAAATTAAATTTTAAATTCAAATATTTTATTCAAAATAAGTACAGTCTTTATTTTTTAAACGCCAAATACTTTACCTGTTCACTAGAGCTACTGCCTTATAGCACAAGAAATTTAGCGGGATATATATTTTTTTAAATAAGATTTTTACAGATTAACATTTATCAGTGAAAATTATATATACCTTTCTGACTAGACTGGAGTGAGCGACAAGGTGTGAAAGCATAAAATGATCAATTACACCGGTCGTGAGTGTGATTTGGGTAAATGAAAATGACAAAAATACTTTATAATTGACAGTAATGAAACACATCCACTTGTTTTGCAATAACATTAATCAACGAAAATCAAGAATCAACGAAATTAAATTGAACTTCATTCATAAATAAATTTTAACTTTGAACATAATCGAAATCGATATCACAATATTTACTCTTACAGAACGTAATTGGAATGAGTATCGTAATTGGAAATCACTGCTGCCTTTGAGAGCCTGATCATGTATAAATAAATACGCAACATTCATTAAACATTTTACTTTCGAGCTACGCTGACGTTTATTAATATAAATAAGTAATTCGTTGTGGTCTTTTAACACAATTTTCAGATTACTTATTTGTTTATATTAGAAAGTAGCGGCCTGTCCGCGGCTTACCCGCAACATATACACTATTTTATTTACTAATCTCAATCACTTACTTGTTCTAATAACATTATCACTTTTAAGACACTACTTAATACATTAAAAACTAAAATTTCAGCTAAATAAGATTTCAACATTTATGTTTTAAACTGGTGCTGATTTATTATTTTTAACCGATTTATATTAAACAAACACTGAATGTTAAGTGGAGGTTGCTATAATATACCTAATAGTGAAAACTGCATTAAAATCTAATTAGTCGTTTTTTGAGATAAGTGCGTACAAATGCACGACAAACAGACAAACAGATAAATATAAAAACATACAAACACTTAAAACGAACCTAGCTCATAGTCGTTTATGTCTGAAATTTATCATTAAGATTGTAGGTCAACATGCTCGTAACGTAATTAGTTTACAGCTCTTCTAATTTAAATAGGATGTGCACAATGCATGGTGAATATATGTCTTTTGTAGTTTTCACTATTCTGATAGTATAGCGATATTTATTTTTTCATCATGTTTGGGGCTCGAATAGAACGAAATATGTACTTTGACATGACATGTATTGAAATGTTTTTGGTAGTTTTATAATTTCGGTAAAATTAAATACTGATTATATAAATATAAACACACAAAGGCGTGACCGTACACCCTCTTTAACCCTTTTAACTTTTTCAGCGTCACGCTGTATTCCGCACGAGGCAGGGTAGGCAGAAGGAACCCAGGAACCTAGTGTTAGTGTTAAGACACTCCGTTCCACTTCCGTTTCCCACTTTAACCCTTTGTAAAATACATGAATTTGGACGTGTTTATTGTTTGTAAACATTTTAAAGTTTATTCAGCTAAAACAGTCATTGATGTACGTATTTAAAATAAAACATTTTTATGATTCACTTTCCTAGAGGTTCACCCACTACTTGACATTGTCAAGAGAGAGTAAAACCTTGAGCTTTAATTACATCCCGAGTTTACAAACGTTTACCTCACGCCGAGTCTTTCGTATATGAAATCTAAAACGACGAATAAAATTTAACTATATATTTGTAATTACTTAGTAATTACAAAGACAGAATTACTACTGTTACATGTATATATATTTTACTAAATGGCATGAATGATCTCATGTTGTTACATGTACGAAATAACAGGGGCAGACCAGATGTTCTTAAGTGTATACCAAGTTCATTGTTAGTGAATGCTGAGCTTTATACACACTGGTACTGTCATATTTTATATTTTTTTGCTATTTGTTAATGTATATTTGCCATATTAGTTATATGTACATCTAAAACTGAACGTGTTAATTACGGCATCTTCATATGAACAAAAAATTTCTAGCACGGACCATCCAGACTCATTCGCTCTAGTGATTATTTTTTTTTATAATGGCTATTTTATTTAAAGTTTGGGCTTTTAAAATAAAACGAAAATGTCATGGCGCAGGGGCAACTGCTTGCGGCTGTAAACGATATACTGTGGATTCGATCCCTTTGAGAAAATTAAATATTTAATATTTTTATCTCTTCGCTCTGATAACAAGGCAAAGTGCGGCGCTTAGTTCCGCCACTCACTGCCTAAAATTCGGCGGAACGTGGGAAGAGTCGTCTTAAGAAGAGATGTCTTAAAAGTAGGTTCCCAAGTTCTCTGCCTACCCTGCTAAGTGCTGGGTAGGCAGAGAACTTGGGAACCTACTTTTAAGACATCTCTTATATATACAGCGTGAAGCTGAAAATAAACAAATAAACAAATAAAAAAAATGCAACCCGTGGTACGACGGTACTTTCTCAAGCGTGCAAAGTTGGTTATTATTCGAAGATGTCAATACTTTAAATCGCATCGCTGAGAGTGGGCTCGCATGAAATGTTATACAGTTCCAAACAAACACGTATCTAACCGATGCTTTTTAGTTATTTTATTTATCAATATAAAAGTAAATCGCGACACAAATATTCCAATCACACTTTATCGTTTAAAATGTTTGTTTCGAATAAAATATAGCTTCATGTTCGGATGCATATTTCAATATTTACTTTTTGTTACTTTGTTTACAAAAACCAGACTGTAAATATTTCAGTGTTCGAATTTTCCGTATTACAACGATTAAAACTACGTGTGTTAGATATGTTACTTAACAGAATTAAGTTTTCAACTATGGCATAACGAATTCCTATTTCTTTTGCAAGACAGAAATGGGAACCAAGTGTTAAGACATTCCGTTCACCTCCTTAATTCAAAATCCAACCTGCGAATTTTGACATTTGTACAACTTTTCTGATAATTTGGACAACAAGGAGTGTCTCTAAATAGTAACGTTGTGCAGCCAGATATATAAGTAGGGTAAATTAAAAAAAATAGTAACATTTGTCTTTTTTTTAGCTTCATGCTGTATCCCACACGAGGCAGGGTAGACAGAGAGAACCCGGGAACCTAGTGTTAAGACACTCCTTCCTCACTTTCCGCCGAATTTGAGGCATTGCGTGTTGAGTGGCGGAACTCAACGCCGCACTTTGCCTTACAAAAGTAACATAAGGCATAAATTGTTGTAATAAACCCAAAACGAATGCATAACTTTAACATCATAATTAAACGTCGAAATGAATTTTCTATAATTACTAGAAATGTAACTAAAACATACATTGACATATTGTGGTAAAATTAGTTCTGCAACTGTAGAATCAAGTGTATATTACTGGGAATAAATTAGCCATATTTAGGTACATTTTAGATTTTATTATAAACATATTTTCCTCACACTTAAATCATTTCAGAATTACCTGCGATGAAATATTTATCTGTTCGTTGTTATGAGATTCTGTAGATACATTGCTTATTTTAAACATAATATTAATCATACGTCGCTTGTGATCGCGCGTCGACTTGATTTATGATGAGTAGGATAGTAAAATATAGGCTTCCAATAACTATATCATGTTATTTATTATATAAACATATTTATTTCGACGCTGGAATATTGACTCAAGACATTTCTATTTTTTTTTAATATGACACTTCTTGCCAAATATCTAACTCAATTTAATAAGTGCTATTGACTTGGATTTTCAATATTAATTTCAGCTCGATATCGATCATCCAATTCTGATATAAACTGTCTTCACGGACTAAAAGACACACATAAGAACTCCGTATTTGCCTTTCTAGGTACGGAACTGTAAAGGTATCTTAAATGTCATACATTTTATACTCTTTAAAGTCTCTCCAAACCAAACATGATTTCAAATAAACTGATTAGAATTAATAAAAGTTACGAGTGCATTAAAAACAAATAGCCTCATAAATAAATACGTCACGATTTACACTTAAATAAGTTTAGTATAATTGGATTATGATTATGAGTAGATCATGAAATTAATTAACATTTAATTATGAAAATTGTTTAATAATATACTCTAGTACTAGCAATATCAAAACGCGACCGCAGCCGCGGCGTCAAGTCACCTGCATGTTCATATCAAACCCACAACTGTAAGCAGCTTTTAACCGCAGCAACATTGAAAGCTTGGTAATTGCTACGTTGGTTGCTCGTATAGCAACGTCAATTACCTCTACATATGACGCGCGAATTTGTTCTATAACAAATATAAATGCGATTAAAGAGTAATATAAAATATGAATAAAAAAATATGTTAATAAAATCACTTAACACTTTTTACCCATGACTGATATTGACTTGATAAAATACACATCTTAGTGTCTGGTAATGGATATGTCATTTGTAACATTGTGCCCAATGTGCCCAAGAATTCATAATAAAATTAAGCTTTATAATTTAACGTAAGTTTGATGTTATTTAATGTAACTTATTTACCTAATAACTGCCAAAGCCGTCCACCACCTGAATTTCATATTACCTGATAGTATATACCGGTGTTGGGTGTACACGTAGAAAAAGCTTTTTGTCTCTCGATATCTTAGATAAGATTCATTGTATTTGACCTGAATACAATTAGATTAAAGCCTATGTTATCGCAGTGGGAGTGCGGCATTGACTTCCGACACTCAACACGCAATGTCTTAAATTCGACGGAATGTACGGAGTGTCTTTACACTAGGTCCTCAAGTTCCCTCTGCCTATCCACGCCACATCCGGAATATATTCTAACAAAATCCGTTGTGTCGTGCGAATAGTCAGCAAATTGTTATACTATCTATTATATACTACTAATATCAAATATATACGTTTTGGTTGTATCGAAACAGAAAAAATAATAGACTAAACGAACAAACAAATAAAGAAACAAACATACGAAGTCAGTACACAAGTGATACAAGCGTCATATTTGCTGCATTATATATGTATTAAATTCGCGGCGTACCTAATCAGAACAGAACAGTTACGAGAAACACTTTTTTAATGGTCTCACAGCAAAAAAACATTACAAGTTTTTTTAGTTAATTTCATACAAAATGAATGGACACGTCCGCAGACTTAAATTTGTAAACGTACATAGGTTTTTATTACGCCGCATAATCAAACCTTACAGTTACTATAAGAACCGCAGTTAAATAAATAAAAGTTTAATAAATAATGAGTAACCATTACAAATTTATAATTTTACTTCATACGAAATGAATACAAATGCCTGCAAATGCAAGTTTGTTAATTTTGATCATACGATTTCGACTCGCTCTTAACCTGTGTTAGTTTGTTTCCCGAAAGTTAAATTGTTATACTTGTATCTGTCTATTATTGTATTATACTATTTTTACTGAAAGATTATAATTTACAAAAGTCTGTTTATAGACAATAAAGCCACTTCACCCATTTTTCCGCCGAATTGGAGGCACTGCACTGGCGGGACTCCACGACGCGCTTTATAATAGACGGTCTTGACTGATAGTAGACTATAAAGACCGCAACTATCCATAGTCAAGTCCTATTTCTATATCTCAGACAAATTAAGTAATAAGAGTGACAGACGGAGAGATCTAAAGCAATGAATATTAATTTTAATATCAACATAATAAATGGTGTTGTTATTGAAAGAAATAGAGAAATTCACACCATCAGCGTTTTCTTAGTGTACGTTAACAAAAAGTGAAGGACAGCGAAGAAAAAAGTGCAAAAGTCCTTCACAATATACAAGAACAATTTTTAATGATTAGTGAATAATTTAACAGAAAAAGTCGTACTACAGACTTTTTCTGTTAAATAATTTACTAATCATTAGAAATGGTTCTGTAAATAATAAAAATTATAATTAATTAAAAATATAACTAAAATTAAGCTCGTTGCTTTTATATTTTATATATAAAAAACATGTCTATAGATAAATTTAATTTCTTAACTAATTATTTACGTATAAACTTAAATAGAAAAATTACGATTCATTTACAAAATAATATTACCAATAAAAAAAAAATTAGACATAAATTTACCTCAAAGCGTGAAATAACTACCAAGATTTTTGTGAAAATAACGTTAAACTGTTTGATGCAAGCCGACACTTGCTCAATGAAGTTATCTCGTAAAACAGAGAGTAAATAGACTTTTCTTTGACTAGAACGTACATTTACTGTTCTTTATTGTGCGTTCGAAACTTCGGCCCTTATTGAAATATTCAGACATTTTTATTAATTTAACCCTGAAAAAAAAACCCTTCATCCAAAGTTTCAATGCCTTTATTAGGTCGCACCAAGTGTATTACATAACTCACTCACTCATTTATTTAGCTTCACGCTGTATCACGCTGTATCCCCTATGGCAGGGTGGCAGTTCGGACTCATTTCCTCGAGTGGGGAGCGAACCTGTCGGTTACAGTCACACAACCTGTCGGTTACAGTCACACGCCTGTGCCGCTGCGCCACGACACCTACGTTACATAACGACATTTTATTTAAATAAAGTAAGTACATATTTAAATAAAGTGCTGTTTCGTAATACATTTTGTGCGTCCTTATTATTTCGTTTGTTGCTAAAGTATTTACATTCACAACTGAGACATTAATATTAGAAAACGTTATACCGCGGCAAAACAAAATATTTTTTGTTATGGATGTATAATGCAATAAAAATAATGAATCAAATGCATGCATAATACATAATTAATAATTTTCATTTAAATAATATAACTTGAATGTAAAAAACGTTAAGAAAATGGTACTTGTGCTTATCACGAAAAGTTGAGATCAACAATCTTCTTGATCTTAATTAACTGCTGTATTCACAAAATCAGAAGGTTCGAGAATTTTCCAAACTGTGTATAATAAAGCAGAAGATGTCAGGTGAAACGATTATAGAGAGTACTCCGGTCCATATGAAATATTTATTCGGCGTTTGTATTCCGGGCGGATATGACATGCGTTTGTCGAATGCCGGAAGGGGTGAGTTATAGACTTATTCGAACAAAACGAGTAAGAGGATGCGAGTATACCAGTGGACTAATGAGCGTTTAATTCTTTATTGTTTCGTACGATATGGTTTATACCCAGAATAACGAAATTCATCTGTTTTTCCACGTATATACATAATGAATTTAGCTTCGATTCGATCAACTTCACGCTGTATCCCGCATATTTCAGGATAACCATAGAGAACTTGAGAACCTTATATTAAGACACTCCCTTCCACTTCTATTCCCCACTTTCCGCCGAATTTGTGGCGGAATTCAATGCCGTGCTTTGCCCTGTGCCAGAGCGAAGAAATTTATTAAATATTTAAATTTTAAATAATAAAACGAGAGAAACAGCAAATTATCCTCAAATCTTTTCAAATCGAAAAATCTTCACAAATCATTCCATTACGTCCGTCTTCGCCTAAATAAGTGCTCTAATTTCCAGAATGCTTTATTCGCACAGTCCGTTACTAAAACAACCTAGCCTAGTATGTCAGTACTAAACTTACCTATGATTACAACACTAACGGATTCGTTTCATACAGTTATTATACGTTTCATTTTATTTAAAATAAGAAGTTACAAGCTTCGTTTTTTGAACGTTAAACAATTTACCACCAGTACACTAAAGTTACTGCCTCAGACCTGAGAAGAAATGGCGAAAAAACTCAGCGGAACATGTCTTTTTTATTATCAAAACTTTACATCATATAATTATGTGACAATGATACATTTGAAATAGCCTGGAGCGAGCATTTTATTCCCAAGGCGTGTTATCGTTCAATAGAATCATACAATCAAAGTAATTGCCTCCTTCAAGTAGATAACACACGAAACATTTGTTATTATAATTCCTCAGACCCTGCTATATGCAATGCAATTAATTCATTAATTAAATAAAAACACAATCGCATATTATGTGTCTGTGATATACAAATATCATTTTATTAGATCACGTACCAATACAGAATAATTAACATAATATTTATAAATATATAATTTAATTTTATGCTGTATTTTTTAAATGTTATGATGTTTTTGAAAAAAATTAAGAGCTTTGAGAGAGAGATTGTAAGAGCACTTGAACAAAACTCAAATCCCTCGACGTTAAAATTTTTATACGTTTTATAAATGTATGTTTCTGTTATATTCGTTAAAATATAAAAATACATACTTTTGTATATATTTGAAATAAATACAAAAGTACGTTTTAATAAAGCAGTTAACAATAAATAAAAATACCACGATTATTAACTTTTGTTACAAGGTTATATATATGTACAAATATAAACATGCAGCTAAAGCAAACTCAGTTGTCAATCATACGCAATTTATAGTCTGCGCGTTTCAATTCACAATCTGTGAGGACCGCATGTATGTAAAGCTGGCAGGGGTTTGTTCACAATGACAAGCGTGGCGCAGACGACGCGTCATGCAAAGTGAGGGCTCACATTTACCATTTGCTTTATGTGCAATTCCATTGTGAATGACGAGACCTGTTGTGGCGCAGTGGCACAAGCGTGTGAGTTTAAACGCGACAAGTTGCTCGACCCGACTCGAGGAAATTAAAAATTTTATATTTTCAATTTTAATATTTAATGGTCTTAATTCCCAGGTTCCTTCTGTCCTGTCATGTGCGGGATACAGCGTGAAGCAGAGTGAGTGTATACGTTGTGAAAAAAGGTTTAAAGATGTAAAAATGTAATTAAAAAAATAATAATATGTGTAGCTGTCTATATCGTCCAAAATATCGGACTCATTTATTTCTATATCGATCTTTCTTATGACTCCATAAGAAACGCTGACTTCAAAAGTTTTTGACACTCTTTGTCAATAAAATATTTACACTGCATTAATTTCTCTGCACTTTCGCTTTTACTAAACTTTTACATCACTTTATATGCATTAATATATTTCAATGCACTAATATCCAAAATATTTTACTGCTTTAATATAGGTGCGAGCTATTCCCAATTGCTTCGGTATTTTTTTTTTCTCGACGTAATACTTATTTTGACCTCACCCTCTGGTATCCTAGTCATATCATCTGCGGAAGCATTGCGCACCTTCAATTTGCCATTCCGGGGGGTCCTCATGCTTTTTACGTGAACTTCCTCCAGTATCGTAGACACAGTGTTTTCGAAAGTCCACCGAGGTCTCCCTCTAGGGTGAGTACAAAAATTTGGAAAAATTGAATTTTTCAGGGATTTTCGCGTGTAAAAGGCGCGAAAATATGTCAAAAAATTTGGAAAAAATTTGGATAGGTACGGCGCGGGAGGACCTACGCAACGATACCAATAACTCCTCAATCGAAGTGAGGTAAGTCAGTTCAAAATATTTTTTTTTTTTTTTTTTAAAATTTATAAGTCAAAATTTTCAGACTGAATATATTTTTCTTTTGCTTGCAGGTACTCGTCGACTACTTTAGCCCTTCGGACCGGAGCGGCGCAGCGGATCCGGCGCTTCAGCGTGGCTAGGTTAGGTTAGGTTAGGTTAGGTTAGGTTAGGTTAGGTTAGGTTCCCAAGGGAGTTGCTGGTCCTCCTACTGGGCGCGTCCCCAGGTGGCGGATAGGGGAAACCACTCGCTCTCGCGGGCGGGTGGACCGGGAGTTATTCCCGGCGCGGACCAAAACCAGCGAGGCATGGGCGTGCCTTTAGTCCATTGTTATGGACACGGCCTAGGGGAGCACACCCCGACAGAAAAGCCGAAGCTGTGGATCAGCAAACAACAACATGTCGGCAAACAAAAATTTATTCATACCGCAGGAGGGTACCAGCCAGTCTGGAGAGTCCCTCCGTGCTACGGCACGCAAGCCCCACGAATCTGCGGGGGGCCACGTTTACCGAGGTGTTGCGGGAGAGAGGCCCGAGAAGGGCGGAGTTTGTGTGCAGCCTGAGGAAGGCGGAGTGGAAGTTGTGCTCAGTGGGAGCGAAGTAGTTGAAGGAGTTGTTGTGGCGTCTCAGTCTGATGAACATCAGAGTTTGTCTGTATCGAGCGGTGCTGCCGAGAAGCCATGCAGTGGTGGTCAAGTCGGAGGGTTAAGAACGGATCCGCGAGTGGTTCTGACCAGGTTAGAAGATCAGACCGGTGGTGACGGAGAGTCGATAGTTGGTTGTCTAACCAGATCGAGAAGAGAATCGTTGTCGTCGTACGGACGGCTGTGGAGGGCATCTTCTAAAGACTCAGATACTGATAGCTCTATATCAATGACGTCTCAAAGGAAGGAACCGAGGACGCTGTTCCTCAAAGAAAGAAGAAAAAGACCTCGTGAACAGAGTAATCAGTCCGAGTCTTCTGGAGAAGGAGATTCCGATAGGCCGGCGTTAAAAATGACTGCTGTAGCTGTGTTGGAGACCAAAAAAGCCCTTAAAGAGGCAAAAAAGGAGGAACGACGGCTAAGGGTGGAGAAAGAAGTGGAAAAGAGTACCTTAGCTGTTCGTAATAGAGCCAATTCACAGCTTTCAGAGATGTCAGTTCAGTCTGAAGATAGAGACGAACTGGACGAGATCAAGCTCACAGGAGACTTGCAAAGTCATGTGAATGAAAGCCTGGCAATAATAAAAAAGGTTGCAAGTCGATCAGGCAATCTAAAGGGCACATTTACGAAGGCCCTAAAGGAAGCAGCGAAAGCAATAGCTATTGCGGTAGATGTGTTGGCCCAACGCACGGCAACTGAAGAGGTGGCCCAGCTACGTGCTCATAACGCCAAATTGCGTAATGACCTCGCTGACGTAAGGAAGGAGGTCAGTCTTTTACGGGCTGATCTTCAACAGCAACAAGGTGAGGGGGTTGAACATAGCAAGAACCAGCCAGGACAGTCCGACGAGCTCAAGCGCTCAATAATGATGGAAGTCGGGATGATGGTAAGTGCTCGGATAGAGGGCCTTCAAAACAGGCTACTCCCGGAGAAAAGTCTGCGCCCCCCGCTAGCGTCAACGAAGCTGCAGAGACAGGCTGCCCCGCCTGCCACGGAGATGACGGATGCAAGGGCAACTACGCTCATGGCCCCCGCGAATCCTGCCTCCACGAGAGGTCAAAAAGGTGTAGGAAAGGGCAAGGGCCCGAGCAAGAAGAAGGCAATGGAGACCCCGCAGCCGCGACCTCTACCACCTGCTCCACTCGACGTAACCGAGGGCTGGAACGTTGTCGTCCGGAAAGGAAAGAAGAAGGCAGCTGCAGCGCCAGTGAAACAAAAATCACAAAAGGTGAAGCCCAATACTGCAAAACGGCCTAAGCTGCGCCCTCCGCGTTCGGCGGCAGTAACCGTTACACTGCAGCCAGCCGCCGTTAGTAAGGAGATGACATACCGAGATGTGCTTGCCCAGATCAAGCAGACAGTAAAATTAGAAGATTTGGGCATTGCAGACTTACGTCTCAGAGTCGCCTCAACTGGTGCCAGGGTTCTGGAGTTACCTGGTGCCAATAATGCGGAAAAGGCGGATGCCCTGGCTCAAAGCATACGCGGGGTGCTTGATGCCAACGACGTCCTGGTAGCGAGACCGACGAAATGCGCTGAGTTGCGGGTCAGTGGCCTGGACGACTCTGCCACTTCAGAGGAGGTAGCGCAGGCCATAAGCCGGGTTGGCGGCTGCGATGTCGGATCTGTGAAGGTGGGAGAGATCCGGCAAGATCGCAATGGCCTAGGTGCAGTATGGGTCCGCTGTCCCATTATGGCGGCTAAGAGAGTTAGCGGGGCGCGACTCCTTGTGGGCTTCGTGTCGGCGCGGGTGCAATTGCTGCAAATGCGAGTTCGGCGTTGTTTCCGTTGCCACGATATTGGGCACGTGGCAGCGAAGTGCAGTAGTGCGCTTGACAGGAGTCAGCAGTGCTTCAGGTGCGGCCAAGTTGGGCACAAACAACACCAGTGCTCGGCGGCACCTCACTGCCCGGTCTGCGAGGCGGCAGGACAGCCTGCAGACCACAAGGTAGGAAGCTCTGCATGCGCCAAAGCCAGCTCTTCGAGAAAAAGGAGGGATGGCAGAAGAGTAGCAAAGGGGCCATCAGTGGCCGAACCAAATGCCCCAGCCAGGGAAATGGAGGTGCAACACATGGAGACCAAATAATGGCTCTCCGTGTGTTGCAGGCGAACATAAACCACTGCGCCAGAGCCCAGGACTTATTGGTCCAAAGCCTGGCGCAGTGGTCTATTCAGGTGGCGGTTGTTGCGGAGCCCTACAGTGTCCCCGCACGTGATAACTGGGTCGCAGACAACACCGGGGTGGTGACTATTATCACCCAGGTAGCTGCGGGCTCCCCGCCTTTCTCACGTGTCGAGAAAGGTGCGGGATGCGTCGCGGCACTTGTCGGCGATCTAGTTGTCGTCGGTGTCTACTTTTCCCCCAATCGAACTCTTGCGGAGTTTGAAGAGTTCTTAATCCGCTTGGGGGAAATGATAGACCGACATCGTCCGGCGGAGGTGCTGGTCGCGGGGGACCTCAACGCTAAGTCGAGCGTGTGGGGCTCCGCAACGACGACTGAGCGTGGTACGACGCTCTCGGAGTGGGTAGTTGCCTCTGACTTGTCTGTCCTCAATCGAGGGACGACCAACACCTGCGTGCGAAGGCTGGGCGGGTCCGTGGTGGACGTAACGTTCGCGAGCCCGGCCCTAGCGCGCCGTGTTCACGGTTGGCGAGTGTTGGATGATGTGGAGACTCTCTCGGACCACCTCTACATCCAATTCGAGATCTCCACTCATCCGACGGTGCCGTCAGCTGTAGGTCGCACCTCGCGAGAGGACGGACCGCGGTGGCAACTGAGGTGCCTCGACAAGGGACTTCTGGAGGAAGCTGCGATAGTGCAAGCCTGGCTGCCCCAGAGCTTGGCGTCTGCAGAAGACGCCGCAAACTGGGCGCAGAGGGCAATGACGCGTATCTGCGACGCGTCAATGCCCCGCTCCGGGCGCCGCCCTCAACGGCGGCAAGTGTACTGGTGGTCGGGTGAGATCGCTCAATTGCGCAACATCTGCATTGAGGCGAGACGCCTTTACACGCACTATCGCAGGCGGGCACGCCGGCAGCAGGAGGAGGAGGAACGGCTGTACTGCGCCTACGTCGAGGCGAAGAAAGAGCTGCAGGAGGAGATCGGTCGTGCGAAAGGCGACGCGCACGACGAAGCTCTCGCGGGGATCGACCGGGACCCGTTCGGAACGCCGTACCGGATGGTGCGCGGCAAGCTCCGGACTTGGGCCCCGCCTTTGACGCAGACACTCCCGCCGGATACTCTCCGAGGGGTGCTGTCGTCTCTGTTCCCGCAGCGGGCCAACTTTACACCTTCATCAATGGCCCGCCCTGCAGCGCAAGAGGAGGAGGACGAGAGCGTCGTACCAGAGGTGCTGGAAGAGGAGCTGGAGGAAGCTGTGAGGCGATCTCGGGGCAAAACCACCGCCCCAGGGCTCGACGGCATTCCCGGGCGCGTAGTTGCTTTGGCCCATTCTATCTTGGGGCCAAGCATTAGAGGGCTATTTACTGCCTGTCTGGCTCAAGCCATAATTCCACAGTGGTGGAAGACAGGCAGACTAGTCCTCATCAAGAAGGAGGGGCGCCCGGCGGAGTCAGCCTCGGCTTATAGGCCGATAGTGCTCTTGAGCGAGATCGCCCAGCTCTTCGAGAGGGTGGAAGCGAGGAGGCCACAGCAGGACCTCGAGAGGACAGGTCCAAACCTCTCGGACAGCCAGTATGGCTTCCGAAGTGGACGCTCCACGGTGGATGCCATACTGCAGGTAAAGTCCCTTGCGCAGGACGCAGTGGCTCGGGGCGAAGGAGTCTTGGCGGTGTCTTTAGACATCGCCAACGCTTTTAACTCCATGCCCTGGCCCTGCATCAATGAGGCACTCATTTACCATCGGGTGCCTCCATACCTGCGCCGCATCATCGGGGCTTACCTCTCCGAGAGGTTTGTGACCTTTCCGGGAAGCTCTGGCTGGGGAGTTTGGGAGATGTCGTGCGGTGTTCCACAAGGATCGGTGCTGGGTCCGATCCTCTGGAACATCGGTTACGACTGGGTGCTTCGGGGCAGCACCCTGCCGGGGGTAAAGGTCCTCTGCTACGCTGATGACACGCTGGTCTTAGCGCAGCAGAGAACCTATCGCGAGGCAGCAGTGCTCGCGACAGCTGGCGTGGCCCACGTCGTCGGGCGGATTCGGCGGCTGGGTCTGGAGGTTGCACTAGACAAGTCTGAGGCAATCTACTTCAACGCTCCGAGGAGGGCCGCTCCACCAGAGGCCTACATCGTCGTCGGCGGTGTGACAATTGGAGTGAAGAGGAGCTTGAATTTCCTCGGACTTGTCTTGGACAACAGGTGGAGCTTTCGGGACCATTTTATACGACTGGTCCCGAGGCTGTTGAAGACAGCGGGGGCCTTGGCGCGCCTTTTGCCCAACGTCAGTGGGCCGAGCGCCTCGAGCCGTCGGCTGTACACCGGAGTGGTCCGATCGATGGCGCTGTACGGTGCTCCCGTATGGGCGGACGCCCTGAACCGGCAGAACGTCGCCCTGCTGCGGCGGGCGCAGAGGGTGATGGCCATCAGGGTGGTACGGGGGTACAGGACCATCTCCGGTGAGGTGGCGTGTGTGCTGGCGGGAGTCCTGCCGTGGGACCTGGACGCGATTGCTCTGGCGTCGGTCTATTGCCGGCGTCGAGGTCTTGTATCCGGGTCTTCGGCAATGTCAGTACCACAGGAGGAGGCGCGAGATGCCGCAATGCAAGAGTGGGAGTCCCGGCTGGCAACACCAACCGCCGGCCAAAGGACGATCGAGGCAGTTCGCCCAGTTTTCCGCCAGTGGTTAGCGAGGCGTCATGGCGTCCTAACCTTCCGCACCACACAGGTACTCTCGGGGCATGGTTGCTTTGGGAGATATCTGTGTCGGGTCGCTGGGAGGGAGCCCGACACCCGCTGCCACCACTGCGACTGCCTCGAAGAGACGGCCCAGCACACGCTTGAGGTGTGCCCAGCCTGGGCGTCTCAACGTCGCGCATTGCGCGGCGTCATAGGGGACGACCTTTCCCTGCCGGCCGTAGTCAAGGCTATGGCCGGCAGCGAGACGTCGTGGGACGCGGTCTCTTCCTTCTGCGAGGCAGTGGTGCTCGAGAAGGAGGCGGCGGAGCGGGCGAGGGAGGCTTCTTCCGAACTCGCCGTCCGCCGCAAAAGACCGGGTCGCCGGAGGGCGGCACACGATCGCCGCCTTCCGCCCTAATCGGCCAGAGGGCGGTCAGCTTGGGGAAGCTGATCGCCTACCAACCTGGCCCGAGTAGGCGGGCGCAGGTTGCTCCCGCGCGCTACTCAGAGCAGGCCGTCGAGGGTGGCCCACCACCCCCAACTCCGAGACGTGCCTAGCAGGCTCCCGTCGCCGAGGCTATGGACGAATCCATGGCACCCATAGCCCCGGCCTGTGACGGTCGAGGAGGAGCACCGTGAGGTTTTAGTGGGTAGTGTGGACGGCCTATATCTGCCGGTCCATTAGTCCCACATAACCCACTCGAGTCCCCACTCGGGTGGCGTACCCGTAAAAGGGTTTCCTCACGATAAAAAAAAAAAAAAAAAAAAAAAAAAAAAAAAAAGGTTAGGTTAGGTTAGGTTAGGTTTTCTTAAAGGCGGATGCGCTGGCCGAAAAGCTGCGGGGCGTTCTTAGCCCCGAAGAAGTGCAGGTGTCGAGGCCAGTGAAGTGTGCAGAACTGAGGGTGTGTGGCCTCGACGACTCTGCTACTGCCGAGGATGTCGCAGCCGCAATCAGCCGAGTTACTGGCTGTAGTGCGGCCAACATAAAAGTTGGGGAGGTCCAACAAGACCGGGCAGGTCTCGGGTCAGTTTGGGTACGATGCCCTGTCGGAGCCGCGCAGACATTGAGCGGGACGAGACTCCTTGTGGGGTTCGTCTCAGCCATGGTCAGGCTATTGCCACCTCGCATGCAGCGCTGCTTCCGATGCCATGAAGTGGGCCACATGGCAGCGATGTGCTGCAGCCAGGTGGATAGGAGCAATCAATGCTTTCAGTGTGGCCAACCCGGGCATCAACAGCGGACATGTTCGGCAGCACCACATTGTCCGGTGTGCGAGACGGCGCAGAAGCCTGCCGATCACAAAGCGGGCAGTGCTGTCTGCGCTAAAGTCAGCGCCGTCAGTAAAAAGGGAAGTGGGAGAAGACGCGTGCCGACATCAATATCGACCGGCTCTAGGATCCCAGCTGAGGAGGTGCAACACATGGACACCAAATAATGGCTCTCCATGTGTTGCAGGCGAACATCAACCACTGTGCCAGGGCCCAGGACTTATTGGTCCAAAGCCTGGCGCAGCGGTCGATACAAGTGGCGGTTGTTGCGGAGCCGTACAGCGTGCCTGCGCGGGATAACTGGGTCGCGGACAACACCGGGGTGGTGTCTTTTATCACTCAGGTAGCTGCGGGCTCCCCGCCTTTCTCACGAGTCGGGAGGGGTGCAGGATGCGACGCGGCACTTGTCGGCGTCCTAGTTGTCGTTAGTGTTTACTTTTCCCACAATCGAACCCTCGCAGAGTTCGAAGAGTTTCTTATTCGATTGGGGGAAATGGTAGAACGGCATCGCCCGGCGGAGGTGTTGGTTGCGGGCGATCTCAACGCCAAATGCAGCGTATGGGGCTCCGCAACGACGGATGTGCGTGGTGTGACACTGTCGGAGTGGGTTATTGCCACCGGTTTGTCTGTCCTCAATCGGGGGACGACGAACACGTGTGTGCGAAGGCTGGGCGGGTCCGTCGTGGACGTAACGTTTGCGAGCCCGGCCCTAGCGCGTCGTGTTCGGGGTTGGCGAGTGCTGGATGATGTGGAGACTCTCTCGGACCACCTCTACATCCAATACGAGATCTCCACACATCCGGCGGAGCCGCCAGCCCCCAGTCCAACCTCGCGAGAGTACGGACCGCGGTGGCAATTGGGTCGTCTCGACAGACAACTGCTGGAGGAAGCAGCGATAGTGGAAGCCTGGCTGCCCCAGAGCTTGGCGTCTGCAGAAGACGCCGCCACCTGGGCGCAGGGGGCGTTGACGCGTATCTGTGACGCGTCAATGCCTCGTTCCGGGCGTCGCCCTCAGCGGCGACAAGTGTACTGGTGGTCGTGGGAGATCGCCCAACTGCGTAACACCTGCGTTGGTGCGAGACGCCAGTACAGCCACTATCGGAGACGGGTACAGAAGCTGCAGGAGGAGGAAGACCGACTGTACCAGGTCTATGTCGAGGCGAGGACGCGGCTGCAGGAGGAAATCGGTCGTGCGAAGGGCGAGTCGCACGATTGAATGATTGCGGGGATAGACCAAGACCCGTACGGGACGCCTTACCGGATGGTGATCGGTAGGCTACGGGCTTGGGCTCCACCACTGACGCAGACGCTCCGACCGGATATTCTCCGAGGGGTGCTGTCGTTGCTATTCCCGCAGCGGGCCAACTTTTCACCACCTTCTATGGCCCGCCCTGCAGCGCAAGAGGAGGAAGACGGTGTCACACCACCGGTGGAGGAGGAGGAGCTCGAAGAAGCTATTCGCCGATCTCGGCACAAGAGCACCGCCCCTGGCCTGGATGGCATCCCCGGCCGGGCGTTAACTCTGGCCCTGAACACCATGGGGCCCAGAGTGCGGGGGCTATTCACTGCCTGTCTGGCTCAAGCCATAATTCCACAGCGGTGGAAGACAGGCAGGTTAGTCCTCATTAAGAAGGAGGGTCGTCCGGCGGATTCAGCCCCCTCCTATAGGCCTATCGTGCTCTTGAGTGAGATCGCCAAGCTCTTCGAGCGAGTTGTAGCGAGGAGGCTACAACGCCACTTGGAGGGGACAGGTCCGGACCTCTCGGACCTGCAGTATGGCTTCCGCAGTGGGCGTTCGACGGTGGATGCCATACTCGAGGTGAAGTCCCATGCGCAGGATGCAGTTGCACGGGGTGATGGGGTTTTGGCGGTGTCTTTAGACATCGCCAACGCCTTTAACTCCCTTCCCTGGCCCTGCATTAAGGAGGCACTTTTATATCATCGTGTGCCTCCATACCTGTGCCGCGTCATCGGGGCTTACCTGTCCGGGAGGTCCGTGATCTTTCCAGCTCCTGGTGGATGGGAGGAGTACGTGGTGTCATCCGGTGTTCCACAAGGATCGGTGCTGGGACCGATCCTCTGGAACATCGGATATGACTGTGTGCTGCGAGGCAGCAACTTGGGGGGAATAAATGTCCTCTGTTACGCCGATGACACGCTGGTCTTGGCGCAGCAGAGGACCTACCGGGAGGCGGCGGTCCTCGCGACGGCCGGGGTGGCCGATGTTGTCAGCCGCATTAGGCGGCTTGGTTTGGAAGTTGCCTTGAACAAGTCCGAGGCATTATACTTTCATGCTCCTCGAAAGGGCCCACCACCAGATGCCCATATCGTCGTCGGTGGCGTCACAATTGACGTCAAAAGGAGCATAAAGTACCTCGGACTTGTTCTGGACGGTCGGTGGAGTTTCCGGGGCCACTTTTCATCTTTGGCCCCGAAACTGTTGAAGACGGCGGCGGCCTTGGCGCGCCTCTTGCCCAATGTGGATGGGCCGAGCGCCTCGAGCCGTCGGCTGTACACCGGAGTGGTCAGGTCGATGGCCCTCTACGGTGCCCCCGTATGGGCGGACGCCCTGGACCGGCACAACGTCACTCTGCTGCGACGGGCGCAGAGGGTGATGGCCATCCGGGCGATACGGGGGTATCGGACCATCTCCGGTGAGGTGTCGTGCGTGCTGGCCGGAGTCATGCCGTGGGATCTGGACGCGACTGCTCTGGCGTCGGTCTATTGCCGGCGTCGGGGCCTCGTGTCCGGGTCCGCGGATAGGTCAGCACCACAAGAGGAGGCGCGGGATGCCGCATTAGAGGTGTGGGAGTCCCGGCTGGCAACACCATCTGCCGGCCGGAGGACGATCGAGGCTGTTCGTCCAGTCTTCCGCCAGTGGTTAGCGAGGCGTCACGGCGTCCTAACCTTCCGCACCACGCAGGTGCTCACGGGGCATGGTTGCTTCGGGGGTTACCTGTGTCGGATCGCTGGGAGGGAGCCCGATGCCCGCTGCCACCACTGCGACGACTGCCTCGACGAGACGGCCCAGCACACGCTTGAGGTGTGCCCAGCTTGGGCGTCTCAACGTCGCGCTCTGCGCGACGTCATTGGGGACGACCTCTCCCTGCCGGCCGTGGTCAAGGCCATGGCCGGTAGCGAGACGTCGTGGGACGCGGTCTCTTCCTTCTGCGAGGCAGTGGTGCTCGAGAAGGAGGCGGCGGAACGTGCGAGGGAGGCATCAGCCGAACTCGCTATCCGCCGCAAAAGACCGGGTCGCCGGAGGGCGGCACACGACCGCCGCCTTCCGCCCTAATGAGCCAGAGGGCGGTCAGCTTGGGGAAGCTGATCGCCTACTAACCTGGCCCGAGTAGGCGCGCGCAGGTTGCTCCCGCGCGCTACTCTGAGAAGGCCGTCGAGGGTGACCACACCACCCTTGACTCCGCGACGTGCCGACAGGCTCCCTCCGCCGCGCTTCACGGAAGACTCTAGTTCCCGTGTCGTGCGGCCAAAAAGGCGGTTGAGGAGGAGCACCGTGAGGTTTTAGTGGGTATTCGGACGGCCTACATCTGCCAGTCCGCGAGTCCCACATAGCCCGCGCTCGAGTCCCCACTCGGCCGGGTATCCGTAATCGGATTTCCCCCCGTAAAAAAAAAAAAAAAAAAAAAAGGTTAGGTTGTCTTCCCAAGGGAGTTGCTGGTCCTCCTACTGGGCGCGTCCCCAGGTGGCGGATAGGGGAAACCACTCGCTCTTGCGGGCGGGTGGACCGGGAGTTTTTTCCCGGCGCGGACCAAAACCAGCAAGGCATGGGCGTGCCTTTAGTCCATCGTTATGGACACGGCCTAGGGGAGCACACCCCGACAGAAAAGCCAAAGCTGTGGATCAGCAAAAAAACACAACATGTCGGTAAGCCAAAAATTATTTCATACCGCAGGAGGGTACCAGCCAGTCTGGAGAATCCCTCCGTGCTACGGCACGCAAGCCCCACGAATCTGCGGGGGGCAAAGACTGCCGATGTGTTGCAGGGGAAAGGGCCCGAGAAGGGCGGAGAGAGTGTGGTGGCTGCGGAAGGCGGCGTCGAGGGGAGGCCCGAGAGGGGCGGTGCTGTTGCAGTGGCCGAGCAGGAGGAAGTAGTTGTAGTGGCCGAGGCTAAGGCAACAGTTTCGGAGCCGATAAGGGCGTAGTCGAAGTTAACGTGCCTATTAAAGGTGATGTTGAGGCTTCTGAGCCTAAAAGCGGAGGCATAGCACTAAAGAGTGCCAAGGTGGTTATCGAGCGGTTGGACCTATCGGAATGCGCATCCATCATAAGTGGAAGGTCCCGCTCGATGTCAACATCATCACGGGGTCGCTTCTGGGCGGCCTCAGAATCAGAGGCGGAGAGCTGCATCTCGATAAGATCGCAGATATCGAACGTGGAGGCAAGGAAGTATCGTAAGAGACCCAGATGCAGAAACAGCAGCTCTGGCTCTTCAGGAAATGAGGGAAACGAGGGACCGGCCGAAAGTTAAAGCAACAGCGGTAAGGCGACAAATGGTTCAGCTTAATACGGAGGAGGAAGTAGCTGCTATCGTAGATACGGTACAGAGCACTAGCTCCAGGCTCTCGAGCATCCCGGACTTAACCAGGCCTAAGATTGATGGCCCTTTGGTGCAAGACCTGCAGCACCAAGTCACACATAGCCTGGCCATAATTAATAAAGTTGCCAGCAGGTCCGGCAACCTGAAGGGCACTTTTACAAAAGCCCTTAAGGAGGCCGCTGGCGCTATAAATACGGCTGTGGAGATATTGGCCAACAAGACCGCCAACGAGGAGGTAACTCAGTTACGTGCGACGAACACCCGCCTAACTGAAGAGCTCTCAGAATTGCGCAAGGAAATGGCTCTTATGAGAGCCGACCTAGAGCGTTCTAAAGCAGTGAGGCGGGATCCCGAGTGTGAAGGGAAGAAGGATGACGTGGCTCGCAAAGTGATGGTTCAGGTAAGCACATTGCTCAACACGCGGCTGGCGGCGCTGGAGGATAGGCTTCTTCCGGCTAAGCCAGTGCGCCCTCCATTGGCGGCAGATAGGAGGCGCCAGACGGCTGTCTCAGAGGTAGTGGCGGAGCCTACTGTGGCAACCCTGATGGCGCCCGCAAACCCGGCTCCAAAACAGAAGCAGGTGCCTAAAAAGCAAAACGCGAGAAGAAATAAGGCACAGAAAATGGCTCCTCAATCGACGCCACCGGAGCCACGTCCTCTGCCTCCTGCCCCGGCTCAATTAACTGAGGATTGGAGTGTCGTTGTTCGTAAGGGCAAATTGAAAACGACAACTGCTCAAGCTAAGCAGAATATGCAGAGGCCGAAAACTGCTGGCTTCCCAAAGCTGCGTCCCCCCACGATCGGCGGCCGTTACTCTTACCTTACAGCCGGCCGCCGTCCAGAAGGAGATATCATACCGCGACGTCCTTACCCAGATCAAGCAGGGGGTGAAATTAGAAGATCTGGGTATTCAGGACGTGCGACTCAGGGTCGCCTCTACTGGTGCTAGGGTTCTGGAGCTACCTGGCACCAATAGCGCTGAGAAGGCGGATGCCCTCGCCCAACGGCTGCGCGTGGTATTAGACACAAGTGATGTGTTAGTCGCAAGACCGGTGCAGAGTGCAGAGTTGAGGGTCAGTGGCCTAGACGACTCTGCTACTTCGGAGGAGGTGGCGCAAGCCGTAAGCCGAGTTGGCAGTTGCGATGTCGGGTCGATCAAAGCAGGAGAGATCCGGCAGGACCGCAACGGTTGGGCACAGTGTGGGTCCGCTGCCCTATTGCGGCGGCGAAAAAGGTGAGTGGGTCGCGGCTCCTTGTGGGCTTTGTCTCAGCGCGGGTGCAATTGCTGCACACGCGAGTCCGGCGTTGTTTCCGTTGTCACGATATTGGGCACGTGGCAGCGAAGTGCAGCAGTGCACAGGACAGGAGCCTGCAGTGCTTCAGGTGCGGTCAAGTCGGGCACAAACAACACCAGTGCTCGGCGGCACCTCACTGCCTGGTCTGCGAGGCGGCAGGACAGCCAGCAGACCATAAGGTGGGAAGCGCAGCATGTGCCAAAGCCAGCTCCTCGCGAAAAAGGAGGGATGGCAGGAGAGTAGCAAAGGAGCCATCAGTGGCTGAAACAAATGCCCCAGCTAGGGAACAGGAGGTGCAACAAATGGACACCAAATAATGGCTCTCCGTGTGTTGCAGGCGAACATAAACCACTGCGCCAGGGCCCAGGACTTAATGGTCCAAAGCCTGGCGCAGTGGTCTATTCAGGTGGCGGTTGTTGCGGAGCCCTACAGTGTCCCCGCACGTGATAACTGGGTCGCAGACAACACCGGGGTGGTGACTATTATCACCCAGGTAGCTGCGGGCTCCCCGCCTTTCTCACGAGTAGAGAGGGGTGCGGGATGCGTTGCGGCACTTGTCGGCGATCTAGTTGTCGTCGGTGTCTACTTTTCCCCCAATCGAACTCTTGCGGAGTTTGAAGAGTTCCTAATCCGCTTGGGGGAAATGATAGACCGACATCGTCCGGCGGAGGTACTGGTCGCGGGGGACCTGAACGCGAAGTCGAGCGTGTGGGGCTCCGCAACGACGACTGAGCGTGGTACGACGCTCTCGGAGTGGGTAGTTGCCTCTGACTTGTCTGTCCTCAATCGGGGGACGACCAACACCTGCGTGCGAAGGCTGGGCGGGTCCGTGGTGGACGTAACGTTCGCGAGCCCGGCCCTAGCACGCCGTGTTCACGGTTGGCGAGTGTTGGATGATGTGGAGACTCTCTCGGACCATCTCTACATCCAATTCGAGATCTCCACTCATCCGACGGTGCCGTCAGCTGTAGGTCGCACCTCGCGAGAGGACGGACCGCGGTGGCAACTGAGGTGCCTCGACAAGGGACTTCTGGAGGAAGCTGCGATAGTGCAAGCCTGGCTGCCCCAGAGCTTGGCGTCTGCAGAAGACGCCGCAAACTGGGCGCAGAGGGCAATGACGCGTATCTGCGACGCGTCAATGCCCCGCTCCGGGCGCCGCCCTCAACGGCGGCAAGTGTACTGGTGGTCGGGTGAGATCGCTCAATTGCGCAACATCTGCATTGAGGCGAGACGCCTTTACACGCACTATCGCAGGCGGGCACGCCGGCAGCAGGAGGAGGAGGACCGGCTGTACTGCGCCTACGTCGAGGCGAAGAAAGCGCTGCAGGAGGAGATCGGTCGTGCGAAAGGCGAGGCGCACGACGAAGCTCTCGCGGGGATAGACCGGGACTCGTTCGGAACGCCGTACCGGATGGTGCGCGGCAAGCTCCGGACTTGGGCCCCGCCTTTGACGCAGACACTCCCGCCGGATACACTCCGAGGGGTGCTGTCGTTTCTGTTCCCGCAGCGGGCCAATTTTACACCTCCATCAATGGCCCGCCCTGCAGCGCAAGAGGAGGAGGACGAGAGCGTCGTACCAGAGGTGCTGGAGGAAGAGCTGGAGGAAGCTGTGAGGCGATCTCGGGGCAAAACCACCGCCCCAGGGCTCGATGGCATTCCCGGGCGCGTAGTTGCTTTGGCCCATTCTATCTTGGGGCCAATCATTCGAGGGCTATTTACTGCCTGTCTGGCTCAAGCCATAATTCCACAGTGGTGGAAGACAGGCAGACTAGTCCTCATCAAGAAGGAGGGGCGCCCGGCGGAGCCAGCCTCGGCTTATAGGCCGATAGTGCTGTTGAGCGAGATCGCCAAGCTCTTCGAGAGGGTGGAAGCGAGGAGGCTACAGCAGCACCTCGAGAGGACAGGTCCAAACCTCTCGGACAGTCAGTATGGCTTCCGAAGTGGACGCTCCACGGTGGATGCCATACTGCAGGTGAAGTCCCACGCGCAGGACGCAGTGGCTCGGGGGGAAGGAGTCTTGGCGGTGTCTTTAGACATCGCCAACGCTTTTAACTCCATGCCCTGGCACTGCATCAATGAGGCACTCATCTACCATCGGGTGCCTCCGTACCTGCGCCGCATCATCGGGGCTTACCTCTCCGAGAGGTCTGTGACCTTTCCTGGAAGCTCCGGCTGGGGAGTTTGGGAGGTGTCGTGCGGTGTTCCACAGGGATCGGTGCTGGGTCCGATCCTCTGGAACATCGGTTACGACTGGGTGCTTCGGGGTAGCACCCTGCCGGGGGTAAAGGTCCTCTGCTACGCTGATGACACGTTGGTCTTAGCGCAGCAGAGGACCTATCGCGAGGCAGCAGTGCTCGCGACAGCTGGCGTGGCTCACGTCGTCGGGCGGATTCGGCGGCTGGGTCTGGAGGTTGCACTAGACAAGTCTGAGGCAATCTATTTCAACGCTCCGAGGAGGGCCGCTCCACCAGAGGCCCACATCGTCGTCGGCGGTGTGACGATCGAGGTGAAGAGGAGCTTGAAATACCTCGGACTTGTCTTGGACAACAGGTGGAGCTTTCGGGACCATTTTATACGACTGGTCCCGAGGCTGTTGAAGACAGCGGGGGCCTTGGCGCGCCTTTTGCCCAACGTAAGTGGGCCGCGCGCCTCGAGCCGTCGGCTGTACACCGGAGTGGTCCGATCGATGGCGCTGTACGGTGCTCCCGTATGGGCGGACGCCCTGAACCGGCAAAACGTCGCCCTGTTGCGACGGGCGCAAAGGGTGATGGCCATCAGGGTGATACGGGGGTACAGGACCATCTCCGGTGAGGTGGCGTGTGTGCTGGCAGGAGTCCTGCCGTGGGACCTGGACGCGATTGCTCTGGCGTCGGTCTATTGCCGGCGTCGAGGTCTTGCTGTCCGGGGCTTCGGCAAGGTCAGCACCACAGGAGGAGGCGCGGGATGCCGCAATGGAAGAGTGGGAGTCCCGGCTGGCAACACCAACCGCCGGCCAGAGGACGATCGAGGCGGTTCGTCCAGTTTTCCGCCAGTGGTTAGCGAGGCGGCATGGCGTCCTAACCTTCCGCACCACACAGGTACTCTCAGGGCACGGTTGCTTTGGGAGATATCTGTGTCGGGTCGCTGGGAGGGAGCCCGACACCCGCTGCCACCACTGCGACTGCCTCGAAGAGACGGCACAGCACACGCTGGAGGTGTGCCCAGCCTGGGCGTCTCAACGTCGCGCATTGCGCGACGTCATAGGGGATGACCTTTCCCTGCCGGCCGTAGTCAAGGCCATGGCCGGCAGCGCGACGCCGAGGGACGCGGTCTCTTCCTTCTGCGAGGCAGTGGTGCTCGAGAAGGAGGCGGCGGAGCGGGCGTGGGAGGCTTCTTCCGAACTCGCCGTCCGCCGCAAAAGACCGGGTCGCCGGAGGGCGGCACACGATCGCCGCCTTCCGCCCTAATCGGCCAGAGGGCGGTCAGCTTGGGGAAGCTGATCGCCTACCAACCTGGCCCGAGTAGGCGCGCGCAGGTTGCTCCCGCGCGCTACTCAGAGCAGGCCGTTGAGGGTGGCCCACCACCCCCGACTCCGAGACGTGCCTAGCAGGCTCCCGTCGCCGAGGCTATGGACGAATCCATGGCACCCATAGCCCCGGCCTGTGACGGTCGAGGAGGAGCACCGTGAGGTTTTAGTGGGTAGTGTGGACGGCCTATATCTGCCGGTCCATTAGTCCCACATAACCCACCCGAGTCCCCACTCGGGCGGAGTACCCGTAAAAGGGGTTCCCCTCCATAAAAAAAAAAAAAAAAAAAAAAAAAAAAGGTTAGGTTAGGTTAGGTTAGGTTAGGTTAGGTTAGGTTAGGTTAGGTTAGGTTAGGTTAGGTTAGGTTAGGTTAGGTTAGGTTTTTTTTTTTTTTTTTTTTGGTTTTTTGAGGCCCAAAACTTTATTTTATTATGACTGATGCCAATCTACACTTCCAACCCCCGTCCCCGCTAATGTATACGGGCGGCCGGGGTCAGTTGTGTAAACATGCTTGACATTTATTATTATTAATAAACTTATGATAACTTTTTAACTTTAACATAGATACTTAGTATATTTTTATTAACAGATATAAGTATGATTACTTTTTCTTAGAATTAAGACACGACATTTAAAAGACACATTCAGATTACAACTTATTTTTAAAGACAAGAATTTATACCTTTTCGACAAGTTTCACATATTTTGAGACACAATTTCAAATAACAATACATATAATTACATATAGATAATACAATAGAATATTATATACAATTTAGATAATATTTTAGTAACAAATTTTAACGAAAGTTTTAATAATGTAATTTTAACAAGAAAAATGATACAAATAGGTAAACTTAACTTTAAACCAGATTTTATTAAAAATTAAATGCCATAATCAATTTTGCATTTTAATTGGTTTATCATGTATTGGATGGTAGGACAATTATTAGAGGTTGCAGTATGATTTGTGTTTAGATTACTATTGGTTTTGACATTGTATTTAGAACAGTAGAAGCAAGCGGGAGGTATATTTTTACTAACATTAGGACAATTAGAAACTTGATGAGTTTCATCGGAACAATGTGAACAAGGCCTACAGTCAGACACACAGTTTTTACTAATGTGACCAAACTGCAGACACTTGTAACATTGGATAAATGGTGAAAAGTCCCCCACAAAAACTTGTTGGTGGTCAGCGTTAAGCCTTCCCAGGTTGATCGCCTCGCGCCACTCCGCTGGGCTTACTATAAAAACTGCATTATACAAATTTTGATTCTTATTGTTATTCCTTCTGAATCTGAGTTTAAAATCTTCTGGTTTTTTAATTAACTGATTTATTGTAGGATTTTGCTGAGTAACTACTGTGGACAACTCCTCAAGGGGGATATCTTTTGAGACACCCTTGAGAATGAGCATGGGAAGAATCTTTTTGGCTGGCTCAGCGGAAATTAATGTGGATTCTTTTAATTGATTTAGTGTATCCTGACATTGAGATTCGTTCATAAATTCAACCCTTACTTTATTATTTGAAATGGCCTTGACACGGGTGGGGGCGTAGTTCTTCTCTCTGAAGGAGATGCTTTTCTTAAATTTGGTGATTGTATTTTGTGTATTTTCAGACGTTTCTACAGGAGATATAACAATGGCAGGCTTGTACTGAGACTTTGGGGACTTATCGACAATTGGGGTTCTATTTGAAGCTATTTGTGCATAAGTTGGGCTATTATTTGCGGTAAGTTCAGATTTTAATTCGGTTTTAAATTTATGGATCTCATCCCTCACAGCGCATATGATGTCCTCTTTTAACACAGTGTTATCGATAACAGGTGTAGGAGCTGGCGTATCGGGTGGTGGATCAAAATTGTTAGTCTCAATATGTGATTCTAGAAAGATATCAGCAGCTAAGCTGATTTCTTCTGCGGCTTCTATGATAAATCTTTTGTTTATTGAAGTAACGCTTTTATTCTCATGAATGGCATGTATAATGTGTCTGGCAAGAGTATCGACAACACTGTGCAAAGAGCGGAAATCCTTCACTGTGTTGGCTTGCATTGGTAGAGGTTTACGTTGAGCTTTATCTGATTTACTTTTACTTTTACTTTGAGATGCTTGTGGTTGTTGGGGTGGTTCATTGGACACTTCTAGTTCTCTGTCTGGGGACATCTCTAGTATTAGGGACGAGAAATCGGGAGTGCTGCATCTACTGTGAATACTCTCTGAATCTGGGCGAGACATTTTTTAAAATATTTTTATCGTATCTAAAACTACACTATTAGTACACCCACCAAGTTTCAGCACGATCAGAGAATAAAAATTAAAATAAATGAAATAAGTTTACCTAACTGAGAGACTATAGGGTGAGGTGGGGGGGCGAAAAACTCGAAAACTACTGAACGGATTTTAAAGATTTTGGTGTCGATAGATCGGGCTCGTGAAGGCCTACGATCTGGTACTAGTCAAGTCCGGGTGGGGGGTTATTTGCGCGTTTAAACGCTGAAAAACCCAAAATGTATGAAAAATCAGAGTTTTTCGCGCTAAAATAGCACGAAACTTAAAAATTACACAATAATATATATACACAGACGTAGAGCCAACTCGACCCTACGTTTTAAAAACAAAAATTAAGAAAATCTATCGACTAAAACTTATAAAAATTAAAATTAAAATTATTATTATATACGAAATTTGAAAATTAAATTCTAAGTTTTTTATACAAAATATATATGAAAAGATGTTTATTTACTAACAAACAAACATATTGAGACACAACTGGAAAGTTTCAATTGAATAACTTAAAGATTTAGTTGGTTTGGGAAAATTAATTCCCGACAAAATTTTACAAGTCCGCAGACCTTAGGTGGATTTCTCTAATATGAATATAGGTATTTTCGAAAAACTCGAAAACTACTGAACGGATTTTAAAGATTTTGGTGTCGATAGATCGGGCTCGTGAAGGCCTACGATCTGGTACTAGTCAAGTCCGGGTGGGGGGTTATTTGCGCGTTTAAAACGCTGAAAAACCCAAAATGTATGAAAAATCAGAGTTTTTCGCGCTAAAATAGCACGAAACTTAAAAATTACACAATAATATATATACACAGACGTAGAGCCAACTCGACCCTACGTTTTAAAACAAAAATTAAGAAAATCTATCGACTAAAACTTATAAAAATTAAAATTAAAAATTATTATTATATACGAAATTTGAAAATTAAATTCTAAGTTTTTTATACAAAATATATATGAAAAGATGTTTATTTACTAACAAACAAACATATTGAGACACAACTGGAAAGTTTCAATTGAATAACTTAAAGATTTGGTTGGTTTGGGAAAATTAATTCCCGACAAAATTTTACAAGTCCGCAGACCTTAGGTGGATTTCTCTAATATGAATATAGGTATTTTCGAAAAACTCGAAAACTACTCAACGGATTTTAAAAATTTTAGTGTCGATAGATCGGGCTCGTGAAGGCCTACGATCTGGTACTAGTCAAGTCCGGGTGGGGGGTTATTTGCGCGGTTAAACGCTGAAAAACCCAAAATGTGTGAAAAATCAGAGTTTTCCGCGCTAAAATAGCACGAAACTTAAAAATATGACAATAATTTATATACACAGACGTAGAGCCAACTCGACCCTACGTTTTAAAACAAAAATCAAGAAAATCTATCGACTAAAACTTATAAAAATTAAAATTAAAAATTATTATTATATACGAAATTTGAAAATTAAATTCTAAGTTTTTTATACAAAATATATATGAAAAGATGTTTATTTACTAACAAACAAACATATTGAGACACAACTGGAAAGTTTCAATTGAATAACTTAAAGATTTAGTTGGTTTGGGAAAATTAATTCCCGACCGGTTAGGTTAGGTTAGGTTAGGTTAGGTTAGGTTAGGTTAGGTTAGGTTAGGTTAGGTTAGGTTAGGTTAGGTTAGGTTAGGTTAGGTTAGGTTAGGTTAGGTTAGGTTAGGTTAGGTTAGGTTAGGTTAGGTTAGGTTAGGTTAGGTTAGGTTAGGTTAGGTTAGGTTAGGTTAGGTTAGGTTAGGTTAGGTTAGGTTAGGTTAGGTTAGGTTAGGTTAGGTTAGGTTAGGTTAGGTTAGGTTAGGTTAGGTTAGGTTAGGTTAGGTTAGGTTAGGTTAGGTTAGGTTAGGTTAGGTTAGGTTAGGTTAGGTTAGGTTAGGTTAGGTTAGGTTAGGTTAGGTTAGGTTAGGTTAGGTTAGGTTAGGTTAGGTTAGGTTAGGTTAGGTTAGGTTAGGTTAGGTTAGGTTAGGTTAGGTTAGGTTAGGTTAGGTTAGGTTAGGTTAGGTTAGGTTAGGTTAGGTTAGGTTAGGTTAGGTTAGGTTAGGTTAGGTTAGGTTAGGTTAGGTTAGGTTAGGTTAGGTTAGGTTAGGTTAGGTTAGGTTAGGTTAGGTTAGGTTAGGTTAGGTTAGGTTAGGTTAGGTTAGGTTAGGTTAGGTTAGGTTAGGTTAGGTTAGGTTAGGTTAGGTTAGGTTAGGTTAGGTTAGGTTAGGTTAGGTTAGGTTAGGTTAGGTTAGGTTAGGTTAGGTTAGGTTAGGTTAGGTTAGGTTAGGTTAGGTTAGGTTAGGTTAGGTTAGGTTAGGTTAGGTTAGGTTAGGTTAGGTTAGGTTAGGTTAGGTTAGGTTAGGTTAGGTTAGGTTAGGTTTTTTTTTTTTTTTTTTTTTTTTTTTTTTTTTTTTTTTTTTTTTTTTTTTTGCAACCTCCATCATGGTCAACGGAGACTTTGTTTGCCTTGAAATGTTATATGACCCTTTATTTTATAATTTTATATTTTATGTATCTTTATTTAGTTTTCATTGTTGTTTTTTTTTCTATTTTGTTCCTATGGACGCGTACTTTGTTGTTTCTTATTTATATATTTATTTTTAATTACTTCTTTTTTGTACATACGTATCTATTTTTACTATTCATCTTAATTTTACATTTCTGGCTTTTAATGTTCAATATTACTGTATTTTATTCATTTATTTTGTTTCCTTTTTTGTACTATCTAGTTGTTGTTTTTTCTATTTCATTTCCTATGGACATGCACTTTGTTGTTTCTTATTTATTTATTTATTTATTTGATTACTTCTTTTATGTACATACAAATCTATTTTTACTATTCATTTTATTTTTACATTTTTGACTTTTAATTTTTTAATTTTACAATATTTTATTTATTTCTTTTGTTTCCTTTTCGGTGCTATCTAGCCCCAGCCACGGATACACCTATATCCAGAATTTTTCAGTGACTTATTCTGGTCTGAAAGAACTATTTTTTCAGCTTGTATATTGCGTTTGGGGTTGGAGCTAGTTTGATTTATGGCAGTTATATTTTTAGTTTCTGTCTGTCTGTCTATTCCAGGACTTCCAGGTTTCCGTGCTCTGTCCAAGGGAGCCAACCCCATGGTTCTACATATGGTCTGAAATTCCACGCTATTATGTGAGCAAATGAGTTTCAAGCCCGTATGCGCCCCCATGTGTTGGCTCTCAGGCACAGTGACTTTACCTTGTCTTAAGTGCTTGTCCTCCGCTCCACCTTTAGCAGTATGCTATCGTGGAGCGGGCCAGCGAATCCCACCGCTTTCGGACCGGGCATTCGTCACTGAAGGCATTGTGATCTGCGCGGCTGTGTTTCGCCTTGGTACAGTTCCTACACGTAGGGTGGGTAGTCGCCGCGAGATCACATTCCGCTTTGAGGTGCTGGCCCCCACAGTGGCTGCAGACGTCTGTCCCCTCTGTGCAGAGCCTCCTGGTGTGGCCGTATGCCAGGCACCGGGAGCACTGCACTAGGGGAGATTGGTCCAAGACCCTGACAAGCTGCAGGTCCACTCGGTGCGCTTCTAGGTCTGTCGCTCTCCTCCTTATTATGGGGGAGACCGACAGAACCAGGTGGCTCGTGTGAGGGTTCCTTGCCTTTTTGCGGAATTTGACCTGAATCCGATCGTCCTCCTTGGCGAGATCACCGAAGACCTCCCCATTCTGCTTCCTGAGAGCCCCGAGCACCTCCTCATCAGAGTTGACGCTCAGCAGGTCTCTTAGGACGATCATGGGGTCCCGGTTCTCGACGTTCTCGACACGAAGGCGACCAGACTCAAGTCGTTGCCTGGCCTTTTCCCGGTCCTCTGCCGTTGCGCACCCGAGGACAATTTTACTGCCTTTGGCTTTTCGTACTCTCTCCACTTTTATCCACCCCTCCTTGGCATCCACCGCTTTGCGCACTCGCTCCAGTACCTCCTCCCCTGTCTCTAATACATCCTCGGAGGAGACGATGGTCGAGTGCAGGGATGGTCGCACCGGTTTGGCAGTCTGCGCGTTTGCGGTGACAGTAGCATAGGATGAGGGAGGATTTGTGGGTGAAGAGGTGGCCTTTTTGTCGAGCGCCAATCTTAGCTCCCGCATTTGCTCGGTGTTATCGGCCAACAGCCGCGAGTGCTCCTCGATCTTTCTCGAGAGGTCTCCCTGCTCTTTGCACTCGGGCTGTTCTTTTTGGGCTTCGTTATTAGCGCTAGGCTCACCCTCTAGCTCTTTTACTAGTGCGTATAAGCGCTCTAGGGCCTTTATAACACCGGCTTTTATATCTGATTTGAGATTGCGGGAGTTATTTAGAAGAAGTTTGGCGCTCATAAGGCAGGCCTTCGCTTCCGACGTTCTATCCTTGTATGTCCTCTTGGTTTCTTCCTCACCCTCGGGGCTGAACTCCAGCCTGGTCCCCCTGACGAGGGTGAGGTCAATTTGGTGGGCAGCAGGCTTGACTGATGGGGTCCTAAACATTATGTGGAGGTGCGCGTTAAAACGTAAAATTGGGTGTAAAGTGCCCGTAAGTTGTGTATGGTACCTAGTCGTACTCTTGGCAGTCAGTGGTGTAAAGAGCCACTACTGTCGGATTGGAATAAACCAGAGTAAATGGGAAAGAAGAAGAAACGATATATAGAGTGAGGGGAACTAAAAGATTTTCTACCGAAAATCTGAATTTTCCCTCCAGGCCTACCGTGTCAAGAAGGTTAAAATGGGTATAGATATATTTAAATAGAAATATATATAAAGATAGATTTTTACTCCAGTAAATATATTGTAATTAATCGAACTAGGTAAATTGAGTGAAGAAACTTTTAAATTTTTTGAATAATCGCCGCTAAAATAAAGTGGTGTTAAAAGCCAATTTAAAATAAATATCAAGTTCAGATATGAATAAATACTAGGTTAAAATTAAAATTTCAATTTGAATTATTTTTAAAATAGTTGAAGTTAAAATAAAATTAAAATTATATTAAATCCAATTCAAATAAATATCAATAAAATTTATTAACAAATACAAGATTAAAATACTAATAAATACAGCGTTAAAAATAAAGGTCAATTGCAATTACAGTAAAATTTAAAATATAAATATTTTTGTTTGGTAAAGATACCAACTGTCGATCTGAAAGAATCAGTGGTGTAAAAAGCCACTGACAGTCTTTGTGTATTTATCTAAATATTTTTTCTGTCGTTTCTAGGCCTAAAGCTAGATAAATTTATTAAAATAGAGCTATAAATGTCAAGAATTTCGCTAAGGTCAGACCACCTTTACCTGCCTGGCGAGTATAGGGTGTGGTGGGGCGGCCTTTTTTCAGTTTCTCGTGCTCCGATTTGCACGAAATCGGTGTCAAACGATCGGGCTTCGCGATGCCTACGAAACTGTGGAGAACTGAAAACTGAGGGGGAGGGGGGTGAGTATAAAAATTTAGAAAAATTGAATTTTTCAGTGATTTTCGCGTGTAAAAGGCGCGAAAATATGTCAAAAAATTTTGGAAAAAA